>JAXQQM020087479.1:0-30405 GCA_034641835.2 Pinus albicaulis
TAATCTTCTACTTTCATCACAAATTGCAAAGGAAGGTGCTACATTGGAAAATTCACAGAAAGCAAAGTCAAAATCATTAACTTCCCACATCACTTTTTCCCTAAGAGTTTTACTAATTTCCTCAAAGTGCTAAGGTATTTTAAGATTAAAGGGGCTCAAGGCATTTCGTTGAATTTTGGAGGGACCGGACCCTCGGCCTAATGATCAAAAAGACCTAAGTACTTGAAGTTATTTATCATTCATAATAATCCCTCAAAATTACTTGCTATTCTATGTTTAAGTGTTGAAGTTGAGATGATACAATTTACTTCAGAGATCTTCACTTTCTTAGTTGTGTAAATTATTTTGAGTTTTCCTTGTCCCTTTGTCATATTGACTTATGATTTATTTACTAAATCCCTAGTAAAATGTCCTTATCTTATAGTACTTAACTCCTTTTATCTAATATCCCCAAAACCCATCTATTAAGATTTTAACCAAAGTATTTATTTCCCCATGCATAAATAAAAACCCACATTATGTGCCCTTTGGTTAAATGTATCATTATATAGCTATCCCCGCCCCTATGGTAAAAAAATCACATCGGTTTATTACCATATAATAA
The DNA here is from genome assembly GCA_034641835.2 of Pinus albicaulis. Lineage (NCBI taxonomy): Eukaryota > Viridiplantae > Streptophyta > Pinopsida > Pinales > Pinaceae > Pinus > Pinus albicaulis. The sequence goes on from JAXQQM020087479.1 coordinate 605, forward strand.
AAATATTGAAAAAGAGTTTAAAACATACGTTTTATATTTTTTAAACGGAAAAAATAAACCCGAAACCCATACGTAACCCCGACCCTTCATAAACCATTGAGATTAATTAATCACTTGGATTAATTAATAATCACATCCCTCCGCCAATGAAATCCCGCCCGAAATAATTAATTAACGTTAATTACTTTGGGCCAGCTTTTTAACTCCCCCGCCAACTTCACGTCATGTCAACCGTTGGATCGCTTCATCAGAGATCCACGGCCCGCATTCATTCCGCTGGCCTTCCCTCATCTGAAAGTTAACTCGCGAAATCGTAGTGGTTTTCGAATAGTGCCCTGGCCACGCGTCGTTTGATCTATGGAATCGCTGCTGATTCGCATAATACCGCCTTCCCGCAAAGGTGGTGCGGAATAAACCATTTACTGCTTCCCCATGATGCGTCCGTCGTACAACCTCACGTCATTTATTAAAATAATATTAAAACCCGCCAAACTTTTGATTTTGCGAATAAAACAAGTCTGTTTGCGTCGTTTTCATTATCTCGTACATAACCAGTCTCCCATGCACAGAAATTCGAAATTCAACTGTTGATGTCTGCCAACCTTTGTTTTGTCGAAGAAAATTATAGTTGAGCCTCTCAGAAAGCGTCCGCTTCAACCAATTCCTGTCTAAATTACTGTTCATTCCCAAATACAGGTATTTACCCTAGAAACTCCCTCTGAAACTCTGTAAGAAACTCGGTTTTCCTTTTTTTCTTTCACTAAAACAGGTTCAGAATTGATTGTTAGTTCACTTCTAAATCCTGAGAACTGTAATTACATTCCCAAAATAGCAGTTATACCTGTTTCTCCCATAAAAACCCTTCGTAGCTCAGTTGCGCCACCTGAAGCCTCTGTTAACCAATTCGAGCATGGTTTACCTCCCAAAAAATCATTCTAGATTCACTCCAGACCTCTCAAAATCAAATGAAACCTTTTCGACCTTCCCTACAAACCAATGCTTTCTTAACAATTTTTTTTGTTTTACAGGTGATCAGAAGACCACATCCTTGGATAAACAGTCTTAATACTAGTCATAAGACTTGTTTACTCCAAGAGTGTTATCAAATCTATTCAAACAGAGATGGAAGATAAAACATACAGTTGAAAGACAAGCAAAGGAAACAGGATATTTAACGATTTACTGTTGAAACAGACAGTAAAAACCTAAACTACACATTGAAGGTAAAAGGACACAGTAAAGAACAGTTAAAGAGTATCAGTGGCTAAAGTGTATAAGGTAAAAGTCAGAGTGAAAGTTAAAATGAAGTTACAGAGCAGTCAAAGGTAAAACAGTCAAAGTAATTACAGAGGCAGTAAAATGGTAAAAAGAAATGAAAATACTTTCACCAACATTGAATTTTGTCTAAAAGTGAAAGTAAAATAGTCAAAAGAACAAAAAAGTGAAAAGATGAAAAACACAACAAGAAGGAATATTTTTGCAGAAATTGCATGTTTTAGTCATTGTTTTTCAGACACTATTGTGATCAATCAAAGCTGAATTTTTAAAAACTGAAGGAATTTTATGTTATTAAGATGGGCATCTACAAAAACCTCTCTCACTTTTCTAACAGCCATTATGGATTGGGAAATATTAAACAATGTTGGAAAGCACTTTTTGCAGAAAATTCCAGTTTAAGTCATCATTTTGCAGAGAGGATTGTGGCCAATCCAAAATACTTCATACAAAACTTAAGGAGGTTTTTGTTCCTAAGAGACCCATCTACAAAAACCTATCTCATTTTTTTCACAGTGATTTTATAATGAGAGATACATGCGCATCTTTACAGGCCATTTTTCAGACTCTGTAAAACTCTGTTTTATACATATTTTTTACAGAGACTATTATGCACAGCTGGAGAGGAATTTTGGGAAACTGAAAGAGTTTTATCTCATCAACATATTTATCTACAATAAACTCTTTCACTTTTTACATATCTATTACGGATTGAGAAATAAAAATATATCATTGGACCTCAAGTTTGCAGAATTGTTGGAGCAGAATTCACAAAAAAAGAAAGCAGATAGTGACTTGGATGCCTCATCATCAACTAAGAGTTGGATCAAATTCGAATTCTCCTCTTTGTCATCACCTATCCATACAAAATAGTGCCAAATAGATGCATTAGTTTGAGTTTCCTTTAATTAATTTCTATTTATGTAAAATAGTTGGAGAGATTTGTGAACCAATTTTGATATTTGTTTCAAGATATTTTAGTTTAGAATTTGTATAAATACTCCACTCTTGGAAGAATTTGGGGTGGATTCTATTACTTTGCTGTAACATTGAGATTTTTGGAATAAAAGCATTTTGGAGAAATTTATTCGTGGCTTACTGGATGACGATTTGAAGCTCAGGACTTTTTGCAGGATTCATGTGTTGGACTGCAGTTCAATAAGTCTTTCTACCCTTTGCCTTAAGTTTTATATCAGTTTATAATATCATTATGTCCATTTCTGAATAATTTACATAAAGGATTGAATCAGAATTTACTTAATTGTACTCTGATTTCAGATGTGATTGTTCTTAATGTTTTCCTCTAAATTGGTTATAAGCATGAATTCTCAAATGCTCTTGCTTTGCTAATTTAAACATTCTTGATTACTATAATAAATAATTCTTCATTGCTCTTTGTTTGTAGTCATCTCATTCCTTTCTTTTGAACATGGTGAAAGATTCTTAGCTGCCTTTCATCCCTTCAAAATCATCCCATCCACTTTAAATTTTAAGAATTGTTCTCTGTCTAGCTATCTTGCCCTGTAAAGCCATCTTGTGTGTAGAATATAAATCCAGTAAAGCCATCCTTTGACTCCATAGCCCAATGGACAGAAAATCTGCAACCTTGCCCTTATTTAGTGGATTCCACCATTCAAACAAACTCTTGGATCTATAACTAGCCTAAAACCTTCTAAGAAAAAAGATAAATTATAAAGAGAGAGCCCTCTCTGGATGCAGATTGGCTAGATTCTGCATCTGAAGGTTGGTTTGTGGTTACCTCGGGTATATTTTCCTTTTCCACAACTTCAAGGAAAACCTGAGTGATAACAGAACCTACATTGGGTTTTCAAATATTATAACATTTGTTCCTCATCCAACAGCGAAGGATATCTTGTTACAACATGTTTGCTTGGGATCAAGGGGTAAGTGGGTTGCTAATATTTGAGAATATGATTTAGAGATAAGACCCACAAAAAACAGTAAGAGTCAGAGATTAACAAAACTTTTGACCAAGGGCAATGAAGAAGCTCTTGGAATCAACTTGGTTAATGCAGTTACATCAACTGGCATATAGAGATCATCTACTACCTTAAGAATGTGACTAGACCCAGACACCTTCCCGAGCACAAGAAAAGGTCCTTGAGGTTAAAAGATTCAAGATAATGCTTCATAGAGCAGGTTTTGGGATGAATAAATCACAATGTTTTTGTTTTGGATCTGTTAGCCTGAATGAGGAAACAAGCTTGACCAATGAGATCCATCTAGTTTTGAGAGAGAACATCACATAACAAAGAAAATTGTACATAAAATCTTTATATATAATATTTAAAAATCAAAACTACATCTTTCTCTATCATAATTAAATTATATATAAAATATTTTATACTTTTGTAATTAACATATATAAAAATTAAATATTCAAAACATCCTCTTTAACATAAATATATAAAAAACAATCTCAAAATTTGATTTTCTCTCTTGGTTTTCTGTTTTTTAAACTAATAAAAAAAAAAATTTACGATTTTCTTTCGTGGTTCTCTCAACTTTTTAGCTTTATCTTTTTAAACTATTAAAAAAACATGGAAATTAGAAAATTTCTAAAATAACAGTAGTTTCCATTTCAAATATTGGCAATCAGTTTCCATTTCGTCCTAGTTTCCAGCTTGTTTCTAAGCTTGCAATGAGTTTCCATTTCCATTAAAAATCTGTTTCATAAGTTATAAACCATAAACCATGAATTTCAGGTTGCATACGGTGAAACGGATCTAATTTTTAACGAATTATTCGATATTCGAATCAAACTAACGAATTTCCGTACTTTTTTCGCCGATTCGGGCAAATTTGGTGACTATGGTTAGATGTTCAGAACATCTAAGTGCCCGGATGTGAAATGTCCCAAAACATATTGAAGAGGATAGAGGTTTGGTTTTCAATTTTGTTAACCAAATAATGTTTCAAGAGTCAAACGTAGAATGCAGAGAGCAAGCAAGTGTCCTAGTTTCCGAATGATATCGTAAATGCCTGAAGGTAAGCCGATTGTGTAGTTTCGAATGCGAAGCAGTCTATAAATGTGGAACCGAATATGCTACAATCTTTTATAGATTTCAAATACAAAGACTGTCCAAGGGTTGTTTTCTGTTAAACTATGCTAGTCAAGCATTAGTTGAGCACCAGAAAGTGCTTGATTCCATTCATCGCAACCCTTTGTCAAATATGGAGATCAGTGGTAAATTATGTAATGATGGATTCAATGGTGTATTGGGCACCTCACAGATGATGATTTTGTTGCATTTTTCAATCGAGCAAAGTTTCGATCGATCAAATGACAAAGGAGAGCATATGAGCATCAATTTTTTTTCATAGGTGTCTTTGCTAATGATTGAGGAGGTTTCTAAACGTTGTTTGTAGGGTTTTAAATGCAAAACGCTACAAGAGGAAAATAGCTATCGTTCAACAGAAAATTGAACACCACAAAAAGGGAGATTCACAGAGAAATATTGCGAAGATCAAATAGTGTTTTGTATCTCATCTTTCGACCCTTCACCATTATGTTTTAGAAGATGGTCATTTAAGGCAGGAGTAGTAGAGATTTAAATATGAGGATAAAGAATGCAACTGACCCTGAGAATAACTGTTATTGCTAGGGAAGTCCAAAATATTGTGAAGCTGCAAAGTGCAACTGGTGTTGAATAACAAGACATGTAACATCAGGAAAAAATGATAATGCTAGAAGTAATTTAAAATTTTTTTTGATGTAGAAACAAATGAAGTGTTACACGAGCTGGGTATAAAGGTTCTCATGAGCTATATTGGTATCTTGGTATGACCAAATCTTTCCATCAAATTGATGCAAAGAAAGAGCATTGTCAATACATGTGCTCAGGTCTCAATTAACAGGTCAGAGCTAAGTGCTCTTTTCAGCTTGAGGGGTTCCTTTAGCCATTAAAATCAAAATCGCTAATCCAAAATCGAAAAGAAGAAGAATACCTGGAAGAAGGTCGTCCGACAGGTTGTTTCCATCACTGGTCTCTGCTAGCAGAGTCGTGGACCCAGGGATGTCTGCGATAAGTGGAGATATTTACCATCTCCAGGATCACAGCTGTGAACCTCACCACGTTTTACCTCCACACCCCCAAAACTTCATTTTATCTTTAGAATTCGTTGCAGCAGGTGATATTTTAGTGCAAGATTTGTAGAATTCGTTGGAATACCATCCACTATTTTTAGTGGGTCACCCAGAAACCGGTCATTCCGTCCACTTCTGCAATCAAACGCCGGGCCTCTGGACTCCAAGTAATTGAAATGAATTGGAACGTAGGTGGCTTCTTCCGTTGTGTATGCTTCATTTTGTAGCCAATGCTTTGTCGAACGCTAAAATCCAAGAGGTGGCTCTCAGATTGGAAGTGAGTGGGTAGCCATTTATCTTTGTTTTTCTTGTAGCCGGCTTTGGCGAGTGTTCGATTTCATTGCCCGCAGGTTTCAAAGAGCAGATCTGGGACAGAAGGTTGGTATTGAAGGGGTGGTAACCGCAGAAGGAGATTACAGTGTCAGGGATTTAATGCGAGATTGATATTTCATGAATTGAAGATGGGTGTGGAGGTTGCAAGACAGAGCGATGGCGGAGTGGGCGGGGAGGATTTTTGGAGACCTGCGAGGGAAGTAATGACACCGAAAGATGAAAAGGAAGTTATGGAGAGAGCATCGCTCAATCTAAAAGAAACAGACAAAAGAAACAACTCCCACTCAATCTAAAAGAAGGTAAAAAATTCACCATAATATAACACACCTCTTCCAACTTTTCTAAAAATCTAGCTACCCAAAAATTTGCATTCTCAACCCATTCACTGTGATGCATGCCAGCGGTCTTGGAAACAGTATGTAACAATCCAAATACCCAACGATATTCATTCTCAAACCATTCACTATGATGCATGCCAGCGGTCTTGGCAACAGTATGTAACAAGCCAGCGACCCAACAATCTGCATTCTCAACCCATTCGCTGTGATGCATGCCAACGGTCTTGGCAATAGTATGTAATTGCAACAACAGGTAACGCAAATATATAGATCTCAAAAAAACAAATAATTTTGCTAAATAGTAAATACAGAATCATCTAGAAAACAAATGGCATAGCTAACCTTTTTCCCATTTGCTCTTCTAGTTGTTCCTCCACCTTTTGATGCAGTTTTGTTATTCCCGCGTTAACCATCAATTTCTTTTCCTGAAAATAAAAGACATCCACAACTCAACTCAAAAACACTCCCGCTCAAAAACGAGTCTCGCTCAATCTAAAAGAAACAGACAATCTTTGTCAATTTTATCTTTTCCCGCTCAAAAACGACTCCTGCTCAATCTAAAAGAAACAGATAAACATCCCTTGACCTTTCCCTTCACCCGCATCTAACCCAATCATGCTTATTTTTAAAATCATAGTTCGAACCTGAACCAACCCCATTAGCACAACTGCTATCATTAAGATAAAAAACCCAACATGAAAGCACGGTGATAAAATTGAAAACGGAGTGGTTTACATAGTTAGTTTTATGGATAAAATAATTGATTTCCTACTCATTGGAATCATAGGGCTAGAAATCATGATTAAAATGAAGGAATATGCTGTGAAATTATGTGGGATAAAATTTAACTAAGAGAAATAAGGGGATAATAAGATATGATGTGTAGTAATTACTGGACTCACTATTTATATATTTAAACTATCAAGATCACACATTTTTACGAGTAAAATTATGAAACACCATAAAACAATTCAGAATAGAATTTATGGCCAAAACATTTAAGAATTAGAATAAAGTATTTAAGTGATCACAATAAAAACAATACACATTAGAGATATATACATGGATCATATATATCAAGTTAAAGTGACCGCTAAAGCAACATCTTCCTAATCCTAGTGTCCTAGATGGCCAAGGAAATGTGCCATCAAACCAATTATATAGTCATTCGTATATCTCAGTTGGAAAATGATTAATGGGACAAGAATCACAAGGGCTCATATGTCAATCAAAATTTAAAATTATCCTCTAAAAATGCATATAAAAAGTGGGGTAACAGGTCCTATGACATCCAACCTGTGATTTGCAATGGAAATCCTCAATAGTCTCTTTGGAGAAACAATGTCCCATTAAGGGGTTCAATAAGAGGTATGAGGCCCCATCAATTTGATAGTTGAAGAAGTTTGAATATTGGCTTGTCAATGTTGCCCCTGAGTAGGTGAGGAAACATGGAAGGAGGTGACCCCCTTGGAAAATTTCAAAAGGGGAAGGCCACATAAGGTCTTATATAAATATCTAAATCCAAGGAACTCCCTCATAAAAATAGTTAGACATGTATTGAAAGAAAGTAGATAACGACCATCTAAATCTTGATAAAAGAAAATAGAACATCTTTTGAATCCCGTAATAAATGGAGCATCTACAAATGAGGTGATCCTCTAACTCAATGTTGTGTATATGGCAAAGCTAGAAGATGTTATTGAGAAGAGGAATATCATGATGTCATTAGTTTCGACTAGACACTAATGTAAACCCACTTTGAAACCACCAAGGGGGAATTGACAAGCAACATCTAGTGCTCTTGTGTGTATGAGGGTTAAAAAATAAGGCCCCCTCTTATTTGCATGAAGTATTCCTAGTACAAATCCATCTTAGAGTCAAGGCCATCAAAAGATGAAGTCCAAGTACTAAATTTATTATTTATAAATAACCTCTTTAACAACTCGACACAAACATATAATGATGTCATTTACATTGGAGGTGTATATCATTTGAAGCGTGTTACAACTTTAATCACTCCCCCATAAAAAGGTGCCATGCTCCCTTATGATGATGCATCAACCCTAATGGAGAACAATCTCATGATGTAAAAGGAATTTAAACATGATGTAACTTTAATAGTGCCCTACATTCACCCCTTGTTTCACCACTCATGGAAAATGTGAGGCTATTTCAGGCATTGACGTGGATAATATCATTTTACTTTCTCATATGTATACTATTTTACATTGACACAATTGCATTTTTTTAGCAAACAAAATATTTGTATCAAGGGTTAGATCCTTGTTCATTAGGGTTGAAGAGGTTGTGTCATTATGAGTGATCTATTCATTGCCAACTCCTTATGTGTGAGAGCATTACAAGCTCCATGTCAACATGAAGTGTAGATATTGTGAGCAATTCTTATTGAGGTTTTGCAAATTATCCAGTTGTTCTACATTTGGTATATATGTTAATAAGGGAATTACCCACAAACACACACCCTCGAGAATAATACCTAGTTCTCTAAAAATCAAATGGTACAAATATTCTTAGTTAGAGGTGAAGCATTCTCCTAAGAGGTTATTTTGTTGGTTTGATGTGTTTTTTTTTGCCTTGGATACTAAGTGGTTAAGGGCTTCAAGATTCAAGATTTAAGGTCCAAGGCCTTGGGGGGAAAGGTATTTAGGGGTTAAGGGCTTAAAAATTAAGGGATTTAGGTGTTATGGGTTAAGCGGTTAGGTTTTAAGGTGTTTAGGGGTTATGGATTAAGGTTTAAGGGTCACGAGTTAAGAGAATAAGGGGTTAGTGCTGAGGGGGTTCATGGATTATAGGTTAGGATGGCTTAAGGTTTAATGCATCAAGGGGTTGATGGATTATGCGTATGAGTGTAGGGGTTAAGAGATTATGGCTTCGGGGTTAAGGAATAAGGAATTTAGTGGTTATGGGTTAATGGCTTATTGGTTGTGATAATGGGTCCCCTAATACCCTTATCACCACTATCGGGGGTTCTCATTTCAATTTATATTGTTACCTTCCCTCTACCCCCCCAACCCCTATGAAATTAGGTCTGTAGTGCTCAACTTAGTGTTCCTAAATTGAGGTCATAAATTATCAACCAGGGTTAGTAAACTGCTGAAGTGAGGTGCACTATATGTGCCTAGGTATCTTGGTCTAGGTTTTCCATTTTTGCTCTTTTAATGTTGTAGTTAAATCTCTCCAACAAATCTTCCAAATTTTCATCCTCTTTTTGTAGCATTTTAAACACTTCCTCCTTATGATTGACTGGCATACAATAATCCAAATACCTTTCTAGAAATGCTTGTTTCATGTCTTCCCATGTCCTAATAGAACTGTTGATCAAACTCATAAACCACTTCAATGCTGATCCTTTCAATGTTGAAGGAAATAGTTTAAGTTTTTGAGTATCTTGTAAGTAGTCATAGGTTCTACATAGGACTTCAAATTCAAATAGGAAGGTTTCAGGATCTTCAGTTTTAAGTCCATAAAAGTTTGGAAGGACAGAGGGTGAAATGTTTTTCATAGTTGTATTGGTTTCTTCATCTACTATAGGAAACCCAAAAGAGCTTCCCATTTCTCTTCTACCTCTTCCTCTGCCTCCTTCTCCTTTTTCACCTCTACCTCCTTCTCCTTCTCCTCTACCTCTACCCCCTCCAAATAGTGTGTGTTCTCCATTAAAGACTCCTCCTCCTCCTTCTTCTGCCATAGTTGATTCTTCTGTGGAAGTGGAAGAGTTTGTGCCTCTAGCAGGGATCCTTGAATCTTCTTCTAAGACAGGTTCAGTGGATGAAGTGGAAGGTCTTTCTAATGGAATATCTGATCTTAAGTACTTTGAGAGTCTAGGATTAGTAAAGGATGGAATGTGGGTTTGAGTTGAAGATGTGCTGGCTCTTGGTCTTGGTGAAACAAGTGGTGTTCTAGGAATCAAGCTTCTACTTCTTATGAATCTACCCCTTGAGTCTCTTTCTCTACGCATGTCATTGTTTTTGGGAGGTAAGAAACAAGGCTACCTAGTTACACTTCCCCGGCAACAACACCAAAATGTAGTGCTCAACTTAGTGTTCCTAAATTGAGGTCATAAATTATCAACTAGGGTTAGTAAACTGCTAAAGTGAGGTGCACTATATGTGCCTAGGTATCTATTTCTCACTACGTTGTGTTTAATGTTTTTATGATGTTTTTGGTTTTGTGGTTTTATGTTAAGAAGGAAAAGAACTAAATGTTGAAAAAGAATAGTTGTTGGTCACACTAAAAGCAGAGCAAAACCTATACTAAAGAATAGAAAATGCAAAGTTTGATAATGACTCATAGCAAGAAAATAAATCACAACATGAACTCAATAACTCATAACATAAACTCATCCAATTCATTCATTAGAAATATGTTGGAATAGCTTGAGAAAAGGACAAGTTTAGTGCAAATTAGGTCCTCCTAAGTAAACAACCATCTTACAATATTACAAAGAATCTCATCCATGGCCAAAAGTTTATTGGAACACAATTGGAAAAAGATTATTTGTAGCACAATAAGATTTCTACTTTGAATTAACTTGTAATGCTAAGGTTAATCCATTCTGCAGCTCCATTTTTCACTACTAAGCCTTATTTGAAAGTTAGAGATTTTCTAAAATATTTTTTGGGAAAAAGGCTTATTTGTGAAATTGCAAAAGATTGCAAAACAATCAAGGCCTTAAACTGATATCACTAACTAATTCCTGTCCATATGATGATGCATTAATAGAAAGTCAGAACAAGATTAGTTTGTAAACAATGAAGGCCGTGAAGTCTAATTTTTACAGTTAATACAACTTAAAGAACAATGGATAACACTGAACTAGAATGAAATTGATCAAACTTGAAACACAGTGATCACAACTAAACTAGAATGCTGTTAGCCCAACTTTGAAATACAGTGAACTGGAACTGAACTAGAATGTCACTAATATAACTTAAAGTACAGCGAACAAAGTTAAACTAGAGTGCCATTATCAAACTTGAAACACAGTGACAGAATTTAAAATAGAGTGACATCTACCTCCGGAGTATTTCAAATGAACTAAAATTCAACTAAATCTATGAAATGTTTCAGCTCTGTCTCATTCAGAGTTAGTGGTTTTTTGGAATAATTTATAGAACAGGACTGGCTGCAATATCTTATGTAAATGAGCATAAAAGCATAAAATTCAAAAAAACACAACAAAGCTCTAAAACACCATAGCTATGTCTCACCCAGGGTTAGTGATATTTTGGAAGAGTTTATAAGAACAAGACTAGCTGTAACAACTGATGTAATTGAGCACAAAATCATAAAGTTCAGAGAAATGCAACTAAATCCTAAAATACTACAGTTATATCCCATCCAATGTTAGTGTTATTTTGGAAGAGTTTGTAAGGATAAGACTAACTGTGGCATCTGCTGCAAGTAAGTATAAAAACACAAAGTTCAGAAAATTGATTAAACTAGGAATAAAACAAGGCTAAGTTACTTATCTAAACCATATGAACAAAGCTTCTCAGGTAGAAGGGTCCCTCTACCACCGGATTAGCAAGAAAATCTACTCAAGATTGACTCAGCTCTTGCAATAAAGTGATGATTCTTTCATTAAAGGAGACATTCTTCAAAACAGAGTATTACGGTCTTCTGAGATCTAGCAATAAAACATAAATCTAGCTAGCCGTTTCTCGGTCTCCCGAGCCATACTTATAACAAAATTACATAACTGTCTTTGAGATAAAACAGGAATAATTGTATTTCCCAACTAAAATCAAACTAGGACTCTGGTGGTGGCCTCGTACTATGATTAAGGACATCTATATAGTCCTTGTCCTATTAGAAGTCTATCTCCTAGTTTTGGTTTCCCATGTGCATAACCACTTGTAGACTCGAGCTCAGACTTCGTGGAGAGCAAGAAATGATGGGGGAGTGATGTGGAATACGACCATATGCGTTTTTCCTTGAGGTGACACCTGGAACCTACGTAAACATGAAGATAGCTGCGGAATAGGCGACTGGCTACAGAATGACTGCGTTCTGTAGCCGAGTCTAGTCAAAAATTGCTACAATAAAAAAATCATGAAAACATAGCAAGTTAGTCATTATATACATTCTTAAAGTAATCCTAATCAATCCTATTGATCATTTAAGCCTGTAATTTATGAGGGACAAAGGAAATGAAGTGAAATGTGGTGGAAAATAAGGACATCTTTGGGGCTCAACAAGGTCTTAATCCCCCTTCTCATTCTCTAATGTGTGGATTATAGATCTTAGTAAACCATGCTTGGAAATACCACTTATACCCATCCCTGCTGCATGTGTGTCCCCTTGTCCTATTCAATACACCACAAAATACTCCTCCCACTTCCTTTTCGGGCATATCATTCAACTTATCCTAACATTATGGATGAAATTGGTGTTTATGTTGTAAAGTGAACAGAGAAAAAAATTACTTGTTTTTTCTATTGAGAAGATGTAGAAATTGATTTTCATGATTGGAATGTGTATGCATCAATCTACATTTGCTTGTTTTTCGAGCTTAGACATGATTAATAATTTGGTCATACTCCATCCTATCGATGGAGTCTAGTATCACAAAGGTATCAATGGGAAGTTTGAGAGATTCTTTTGAAAGCTTGTGTGTTGTGGTATTTATCTCCTTAAGAATGTGTCTGAAAGATAGCTAGTCCAAAGAGTTGGAGGAATCTATGATATCCTGTAGGATGGGATGTAGGTAGATGTTTTCTATCATGAATTATTGACCCAATTGATCATGATTTTTAATCCCCCATGATCTATAGGGATTTGAATCTTTTGATGGATGCAATTTCCATAAGGGTACAAAGAGATATGGAATCAACTTATTTTTTGGAGCCTTAACTTTGGGTATATCTTACTTTCTCGCTATAAGACCAGGAGAGGAAGAGTACCACACCCACTTTGCAGCTAGGTGGGATAACTTGTGCAACACCATCAAATAAGCCACAGGGACATCCAAGAGGGAGTGGAGGAATTACCATAATCCATTATTTTTGTGGTTTAGGATGAATCTTGTCTTCCAAACACTTTTTTAATCATGTTAGATATAAGAGTTTTGTGATCCATAATGTAGATAGAATTATTTCGGATTAATCACATCATTAGATGTGATTAATCCGAAAGACTTCTATCTACTTTTTTAATCAATTCAATTGTGATATTTGTTAGAATTTCTCGTGAACAAAATGTGTTTTTGTTCCAATCCCACCAGATATTGTTGATTAGAATGCATGGGAAACTTTTATAATAATCATCCAAGATGTTGAGTAACTAAGTTTTATAATTTTCTTCCAATCTTAGATAGGACCACGAGGCTATCATGTTCAATTTTGCAAGGGTGGTGGTGATGACCTGCATTGTGTTGGGACAAGAGATTTAAACAAGTGTGAAGAAACGTCATCATATGACTTGCTTAAAGCATAGATGTTGGGGTGATTCGTAAAATATCATGGATATTTGTGATGATGCATCAACTCTAATGGAGAACAATCTTGTGATGTAAAAGGAATTTAAACATGATGTAACTTTAATAGTTCCCTACATTCACCCCTTGGCTCACCACTCATGGAAACCGTGAGGCTATTTCAAGCATTAACGTGGATAATATCATTTTATTTTCTCTTATGTATAGTATTTTACATTGACACAACTGTGTTTTTTTAGAAAAAAAAAAATGTATCAAGGGTTAGATCCTTGTTCATTAGCGTTGAAGAGGTTGTGTCATTATGAGTGATCTATTAATTGCCAACTCCTTATGCATGAGAGCACTACAAGCTCCATGTCAACATGAAGTGTAGATATAGTGAGCAATTATTATTGGGGTTTTGCAAATTATCCAGTTGTTCTACATTTGGTATACATGTTAATAAGGGCATTACCCACAAACACACACACTCGAGACCAATACTTAGTTCTCTTAAAATCAAATGGTACCAATATTCTTAGTTAGAGGTGAACGATTCTCCTAAGAGGTTATTTTTTTGGTTTGATGTGTTGTTTTTTGTCTTGGATACTAAGTGGTTAAGGGCTTCAAGAGTTAAGAATTAAGGGCCAAGGGCTTGGGGGGGAAGGGATATAGGTGTTAAGGGCTTAATAATTAAGGGATTTAGGTGTTATGGGTTAATAAGTTAGGTTTTAAGGTGTTTAGGGGTTATGGATTAAGGTTTAAGGGTCACGAGTTAAGATAATAAGGGGTTAGTGCTTAGGGGGTTTATGGATGACATTAGGTATTAATCCCCCTTCTCATACTATAATGTGTGGATTATAGATCTTAGTAAACCATGCTTGGACATCCCATTTCTACCCATCCATGCTACATGTGTGTCCCCTAGTCTTGTTCAATACACCAAGAAATAATCCTCCCATTTCCTTTTTGGTCATATCATTCAAAATATCCTAACATTATGGGTGAATTTGGTGTTTGTGTTGTAAAGTGAATAGAGAAAACAATTGTTTTTTCTGTTGAGAAGATGTAGAAATTGATTGTAATGACTGGAATGTGCATGCATCAATTTACATTGGATTTTTTTTCGAGCTTAGACATCAATAATCATTTCGTAATACTCCATCCTATCGATGGGTTTGGTATCACAAAGGTATTGATGGGCAGTTTGAGAGATTCTTCTGAAATCTTGTGTGTTGTGGTATTTAGCTCCTTGAGAATGTGTCTGAAAGATAGCTAGTGCAAAGAGTTGGGGGAATCTATGATATCCTGTAGGATGGGATGTAGGTAGATGTTTCATATCATGAATTATTGACCCAATTGATCATGATTTTTGAATCCCCCGTGATCTATAGGGTTTGACTCTTTTGATGGATGCAATTTCCAGAAGGGTAAAAAGAGCAATGGAATCATCTTAGTTGTTGGAGCCTTAACTTTGGGTATATCTTACTTTCTCTCTATAATATTGGGAGAGGAAGAGTACCACACCCACTTTGCAGCTAGGTGGGATAACTTATGCAACACCATAAAAGAAGTCACAGGGGCATCCAAGAGGGAGTGAAGGAATTACCAGAATCACTTATTTTTGTGGTTTAGGATGAATCTTGTCTTCCAAACACTATTTTTTATCAATTCAGTTGTGATCTTTGTTAGAATTTCTCATGAAAAGAATGTGTTTTTGTTCCAATCCTACCATATACTGCTAATTAGAATGCATGGGAAACCCTTATAATTATCTTCCATGATGTTGAGTAACTAAGTTTTGAAATTTTCTTCCAAGCTTAGATAGGACCATGAGGCTAATTTTTTAATTTTGCAAGGGTGGTGGCGATGACCTACACTGTGTTGGGAAAATAGATAAATAAGTGAAGAAATATCATCATATGACTTTCCTAAAGCATAGATGTTGGGTTGATTCATAAACTATCATGGATATTTCTTGTGAACAAAATGTGTTGTTGTTCCAATCCCACCAGATATTTCTGATTATAATGCATGGGAAACCTTTTTAATTTTATTCCATGATGTTTTGTAACTAATTTTTGAAAATTTCTTCCAAGATTAGATAGGACCATGAGCCTAACATGTTCAATTTTGTAACGGTGGTGGTGATGACCTGCACCGTGTTTTGACAAGAGATAAATAAGTGTGAAGAAATATCATCATATGACTCACATAAAAGATAGATGTTGGGGTGATTCATAAACTATCATGGATATTTCTCATGAAAAAATGTGTTGTTATTCCAATCCCACCAAATATTGCTGATTACAATGCATGGGAAACCTTTTTAATAATCTTCCATGATGTTGTGTAACTAAGTTTTGAAATTTTGTTCCGAGCTTAGATAGGACCTGTTATCACCCTAGTAATTTCTTAAGTTGTGGGATTTTAGTTTTTAGTCAAAGAAGAATAGGGGTAACCACAAACCTAATTGTAACAATAGGATCTAGCCTTCCTATAGTTTAGAGAGGGCTCTCTCTTTAAGATTTATCTTTGTTTTTTATTTATGTTTTAGGCTAGTTATGATAGAACAATTTGGTTTTGTTTTAAGATGTTTGTTGGGTAAAAATCACTTAGGATTAAACTAAAGAGAGATATACTTTTCCATTGGGCTATGGAGCCTAAATCTAGATAGAAATACTAGAAGGCAAGGCCAAAAGGGTGAAAATGTATTCAGGGAAAGGTAGATAACCCTCATAGTTTTGGGGAAAAGGTTTAATGATGAAATGGTATAGTCATGATAAATGGAAATGAAGGATCTTTGATCCGAACAATGGGAGAAGGAGGCAGGGGTCAAACGGGAGTAGGAGCAATGAAGAATTCCTAACACCGGAAATCAACAGAAAAAATTTAAATAGTAACTTATTTAAAATAGGGAGCAATAATCTAATCCTGAAGTAATATTCCTAGTTACTCATTAAGATAGATCACACACATAATGGATTGCATGGAACTCAGAAGTGAAACAATGACAAGAAGAAATGTACTTTACTCTTTAACTTATTGCAAGAATCCTGAATTATGATGCCCAATTAGCTTTGTCCAGTCTGCTACTTCGAAATCAACACATGTAAGCCTCCAATGTATCAACAAAAGGTCTATAGTAATCTTATTAATTTTATTCCACACTTAACACTTCTAATACAGAAGTATTTATACAAAATATTGTTTACAAATATCCTAGAGAGATGTAGGAATATCTTTAGGAAATACAAAATATCTTTACAAATAAGAGGGAGAACTGCTCAAAAAATTAGCAAGTTGTCCTCTTATCCAAAATATATAGAACAACTCTGTCTAATTAGGGGTATGTTTATAACATCACTGCCCTTGAAAGCTTTCTCTTGAAAGCACATAAATTAGAATTTTCTTTAGTTAAGCACATTTTTGTGGTGGAATGAAGTTTATCAGATATATATTTATACTTTGTAGAGGTTTGACTTTGTTTTTCCTTTGAGTGTTGGTGAGGTTTCTTTGTATTTTTTGCATCATAGTCTAAAGTATTTTGATCTGATTGTTTAACATGAAAGATTTATGCTTATTGGCAATATATTTGAAATACCTGCATGATCAAGAAACTGTTATGGTTAATTAAATTACTAATTAGGTACTACAGAAAGAGGATAATGCTGAGAGGGCTTTCCTGGGTGACTTTGGGAGCAACCCGGAGGTGGTCAGGCAAAGCTCTTCTAAGTTACAAATCCGAAGAGAAAAAACTGGTGATGTATATGTGATTGCTCAACCTGGGCTGTATGGAAAATATTGGCAGAGAGTGTTTATCTTTCCATGTCTTCACGAAAGTAGGTTTTCTGGTCACAGAATAAGATCACTACATGTAGGTGATGGTTCTGTAGCAAGTTCTCAGCCTTATCTTCAGAATGGCTAACAAAGAGGATCAAGTTTGAATACAGGATATAATTTGATGAATTTGGAGACTTAGAGTTAAAGAAAAAACTGTGGTGATGTTTGGATGGGTGCTAATTTGTAGGGTTTTCCTTTTTTATAATTTTCTTTTTTGTGCTTTCTACCATGCTACTTAGTTGCTTTCTTGTTGCCCTAGCATTTTAACTTTTTCAATGTCTATCTCTCTATTGTTTCTTGCCCCATTTAAAATTCCATCCTTATTTGGTAGGTGTTTTCTTCAATATAGTGTGAATATTTTTCCATCACACAACTTCTGTGGGGTTTGTCTACGCAAATATCTTGTAAGGCCCATTCATCAAGGTTTTTGATGAAATGAAATGATTATCGATTATCACCAACTAATGGTACCTGCAAATATTTACTCTAACAATTCTACAGTTTTCCTGTGCCAACAATTATACAACATTTTAACCTCATGAACTAGCATCCTTTGTTCTCTTAGCTGATGCTATAAGCACTTATTGCTATTGTCAAAGCTTTTACTCTCTAGTCCCATTGAGCTATTTCAGTTATTTGTGGACATTATCTATTTTCATTTCATTTCTTCAATTTTTCTAACTGTTATGCATTACCTTTGGCCAATGCCTTCTTTCTTACCTATGATTTTTCTACTTAAGAATTCTAGCCAGCCAAAGTAGCAGGGGCAACATGAGCCACACAATCCAGCCAGAGCCCAGCAGGGGCAGCGCAGAGGCAGCCGGAGCCATGTAGGGCCGACGCAGGCCAAGTCAGGGTAGTGCAGGGGACGTGTAAGCCCTTCAAGTGTGACACAGGCCCTTACTGAGTAGTGCAGGGGCAGTGTAAGCCCGTCAATTGTGACAGAGGCCCTTACTGAGCAGTGCAGAGGCCGATGCAAGCTAGTCAAATTGACGTAGAGGGATTCAGAGCAGCATATTACTGTCGTTTTTATTTCTCTATTGGGTGAACCAGTTTTGGTACCCAGGATTGTTGTACTTAGAAATTGCATAATAATGAAAACCCTCCAGAGCTAGTTGCACTAGTTTTTCCACATTGGGTTTTTTCATGGGAGACTTGTCCAGAAAATCCATGTGTCACTTTTTCTATGAGCATGTTATTCAGTATTTGATTTGTATGTGTAGGTTGCTAGTTGTATTTACTATTTACTTCGCTAATTTATTGAATATTTTAGAAATTAACTTGTAACTTAATTCAAGTAGGAGAAGTAAATCAAGATACTGCAGTAGGGTTTCTTAGATTAAGAAATTTTCATATTCCCTAGGTCTAGCCCCATTAGGTCACCTAGGGCAACAATTTCCCAGGAATCTAGCTAGAGGAAAACTTCTATCTCCTAGAGGTAGTTGCGTTTCTGGGTGCCCTCACTCTCCTCAGAACTTGGGCCAATTCTGATCGTGGAATCTCTAGATAACTCAAGCCCTAGCTCTAGGATCAAGTTTTGCTTAGGTGTTTCCAAGGATAGAACCTAGTAGGATCAATTTGACCTATCAAAGTAAAAAATCTTGCCTGATCCTTTCCCATCACCTTTTACAGGATAGGAACATCATTGGTTGCTAAATTCCATCCTCGAACCTGGGATGGGTCCACTTGGCCTCGTGTGGTCCCATTTGGTGTCAAAGGCCTTTCATCAAGGAAAATTTGGGAATCCAAGTTCCCAAAGGATTTTATGGATTGAGAACTTCCTTCGTAAGTATTATTCTTCTCCCTCAACCCTTCAATCCCCCTCCTCTCTCCCTAGAATATAAATTCCCTTGCTTAAAAGGAAATCAAGTCCCACTCTTTATTTTATCTTAGGGAAAGGGTTTTGAGGGTCACTTCCCACCTATTCATTGACCTATACTCTACAAGTGACTTCCTAAACTACCGGGACTCCACCCATTGGTGAAAGTCCATGAAGAGCAAGGAGCCTTAGCTGTGGTGAAAATGGGCTAAGCCTCCATCGTTTCCCTTATCCTAACAGTTGCCCTCTTAGGAACCCCTTTTAGGTCCACTACTAGTTTGATTGGTAACAATTTTTTCACAATTCCATTTGTGAATACCTCTTTGGTATGCCCAATTTTTCCATACTACAGCTCCAAGATGAGAAGTCCAGGGTTATGGAGGTTGCCCTTCTTCTCACTGAATCAATCCTATACAATATAGTGAACTAGGGCTAGTTGGTTGGCCCACTTGACCGTTGCTTTATTCCTTCAAATTCTGCACATCCTTAGGCCTTATACACCTACCCTTCTACCAATTTTGTTGTCCTTTACCAGAACAAGAGTCAGGGCTCTTCTTTGAAAGTAACCTAACAACCCTCCAACTATACTTGGACTACCATCAATCTACCCAACCACAGTCAATAATTTTTACTGATCTAGGGCCCACAATATTGTCTTCATCTAGGGCTCTTCAAATCTACCACCTAACAATGGTTTGAGTCCTCTGAAGATCACTGTTCTTGTGTATCGACAATTTGATATTTGTTGTCCAATCTATGAACAAATATGAACTAATCCTCTTATCATACTTCTAACAATATATAGATGACTGAACTAAGGTCACAAATCAACACTAACATTCCATTTACGAATTTTTTATAGGTTTCTTTAGATATTTGTCTAAAAATTTATGGAAAGTCCACCAAAATAAACTCCTATGCATGTCAATCCATTCTTCATATGGCACATTTCTTCTGCATGCTCAATCTTCTTCTCAGGTTCCACCCTCCTTTGGATATGTTGTATCCACACATACTGAATCTGCAAACCATCTTCCAGATCTGCGGTATTTATTGCAGAAATAAACCTTGCTCTAAGGGTCACAACCCATCTTCTTCTACGCAAATTTGCCAACTATCTTAAGGGCATACCTTATGAACTAAACATGCTAGGAAATTGTCCTAACTAGGGAATTATACTTATGTACTTCTAATTGTTGTAGAAAAAACCATATCCACACACAGAAAAAACACGACTCTTGCCTCCATAAGAGACTTGACCTAGCTCATATGGATCCATATATTCTGGGCATTTCTTTGACTGAATCTTGACATGAACTTCAAATCTCAATGTCTACCCTCAAACTAGGGTTAAATCAGTTAATATTACACCTGCGTCGACTTCTGTTATGGCTCTAAATTACAGTGCAAGCCCTCCTCCATTTATGTTGGTCTTTATCACAGACCTTGCGGCCTACTAACCACCACAAGGCAAGATGGTATCAACCCTCTCTTCTATGTCATCTATAAAATCTAACCAACGGGATTTAATATGATCTTGTAATGTACTAAAACAAGACACTGAATCCTTCCTACAATTTGTGGAAACAAAACATGATCGCACAATCGCATATAAGTAAGAGAAACAAGTTATCAATCGCACAACACAAGATGTATCTAGGGAA
Source organism: Pinus albicaulis (assembly GCA_034641835.2). NCBI lineage: Eukaryota > Viridiplantae > Streptophyta > Pinopsida > Pinales > Pinaceae > Pinus > Pinus albicaulis. The sequence goes on from JAXQQM020087479.1 coordinate 21,420, forward strand.
GCAACTTCTCAAAACCCTCTATCTCTATTTTTTATTAAGTCAAGGAATCATGAAACAATACAATGCTTAATCTCTCTTGAGATTCTCCAACACTCTGCCAATTGTCTCCTGCTGATCTAGGAAAAATTAGTTTAGTACTTAGCCAATTCTCAGCCTTCCTTTAGCCTGCCTTGCTCATGAAATTCCTATGGAATTATCTCCATATTAATTAGGAAAATAAACCTTCCTTGATTGCACGATCCATCATGGCATCCCAATGACTTTATAATTGCACATGGGAAATTTTCTATAAATACAACTGATAGTTATGTTCCTCTGAATTGTGTTACAGTAAGGACCAAGGGTATTTTTATTATTTAAAATAAGATAAAACCCTAAACAACCAAAGCCATAACCCGAGGAGATGTAACACCAAGAGTTTATGGGCCCCGTTGGGGTTAGTTGGGTAGCCAACTTCCCGGGGTCGTAACTTGGTCATATGATCTTCGTTTGACACACATGATACCTCATTAGAAATATCTCTCCAAGGAAAACAACTACTAATGTGATCTCATTAAAATTTCCAAACATTTCACGCCCAAAAAATGTCTTTTGGGGCCTAAAAACGACTCCGGAAGTTCAGGACCCGAAAAACTATAAAAATAGTAAATTGTGCTATAATTAAGGAAACTAAAAAATTGAAAGAGGAAATGGCGAGAGCCCAAGTGGAATAGGTGGGTGGCCACCAATATCCACCTCGATCACCTTAAATCGAATTTCTTGAGCTAACTCAATCATCATGACTTAGTTAACTGACACAAGTTGTTATGAGAAGAAATTACAATTTATTGTCCAACTTATTTAAGGGAAAAATAAATTAGATGCCTCACATTTCTCACTCCTGGTACATCAAAATTGCTCAGCAGTGTGGGTGCATTTTTTTTTGTCCTTTCTAGTTGCCAATTTCAACACTCCCTCTCAACAAGAAAGGAATTCAATCTATCCCCATCCGGTATCTTTGGAATGTTCTGCATGCTACACTTCTCTAATGCTATTTGCACCTGCAAATCTTGAAACTGAATAGCCTCCAAACAACTGAATTAGTATAATGCATCTTGTTGGGGTTCCCATGTTTTGGCCAGGTTGACAAGACCAAAAGATGAGACAACATAGAACCACTTTCAGACCTTAGGATCTAGCCCTCCTAGGTCCAGAGAGGGATCTCTCTATGATTGTCAAAGTGTATGTCTTTGAAGCTCTAATTTATGATTTTAGGCTAGTTATAGGCTCAGGGTTGTTTGTTTGATTGTTTATGTTTGGTTGTTGGGAATTAGGACAGAAGGGTCCAATATGAGACAAGGATGAGAAAAGAGGAAAATTAGGCAAAGTTAGATAACTCAGAGAACCGCAAGGCCATTGGGCAATGGAGTCAAGAAAGGATTTACCTGTGATCAATGTGCAAGCTTTCAGTTGGGCTAGTTATCTAGAGCATTTGGATCTTAAAGGATGATTGGTGAAATGGGACATTAAGGACTGAAAATGAATGAAGGAGAACCATCCAATCCTGTCTATAGATCAGGTCAGAGGTCATTTAACTCCAGACCTACTTGGACAAAATGAGAGGCAATACAAGGGATCCCAGAAAGGCTTAATTGAGACGAAAAGATCCTAGTGAGGCAGCTACAGGGTTCTATACCTCCCAGTGTTCTCAACACATCCAACTAAATCCTCACCAGAACATCTAAACATAGATTTCATTAATTCATGCATCAGAGAGCAGGCAATAACATCCACTACACTGGTTAAATCAATTGAAATCAATATTCAGATACACATATAAGCAGAAAACATAAAAGGCTGGGAGAGCAGCAACATAAGGTACCTATCAAGGGTAAATCTTATGCCAAACTTCTGATGCAAGCCAATAGAAATGAAATGAAATGAAATAAAACACAGAGATAAGAAAACATCACCAGCTGCTTTAGATCAGGATCCAAAGAAATATGCTTGTCATATTAAAAACAACACCAATCAGGTACATCATTGCCCATAGCTTGAACATTCAGCCTGGATACATCAAATCTCAGCCTATCTTACAATATTACAAAGAGAACTTGTCTCAAGAGGAAAATTCTTGCACTTATCTGATAGCTCATCAACAACATTTACAATGTTTCTTTCTGAGGTTTATAGCTGAAGGGGGAGCAGAAGGAGTAGATGAAAAAATAAATGTTGTATTAAACTCATGAAGAGAAAGAGGGCCGAAACCCATTCTGCTTTAATGCTGAATATTTAATTTCCGTCATCTCTTTATGCAGGAGTGATCTTCTTCGGATATGATTTTGACATTTTTCAGCTGTGAAGCTGTACTTGTGGTGAATAAACAAAAGTCAAATGAACACTGGGGAGTCTGCTACAAAAATGTTCTAATTGCTTTGAACTGTTACCAGGGTGGAAATTCTTTCAGGAACATTGCGCATAATAAAAAACTGTATGGGCGCCCTGTACTTGATGAAGAAAAACATTCTGCCGATGAAAAAACCCTGACATTATCCTTTACTCGCGTGCAGGACCTTTGATCGATCCTCGGGGTCTTCAAACCGGTGTTTTGCTTCTTAAACTACTGATTTAAGGCTCAAGATCTCCCTTAGCGCGCCTTAATCTCCTTTGCTTTGTACTGAAAAACTTTGCCGCTCCATTCTTGCTTCTGACATGTTAGCTCGAGCTTTTAATGGCATAGGAAGGTTTTCCACAGAGTATGAACTCTGTTCTTTAATGAATGTCCCATCTTCAACTTTGCGGGTAATTTTTCATAAATTCTGCTCCTGCGTATGATTGTCCTGTGTGTATTCTGTCACCGTGACAGAGTTCGCAAACATGGTGGCTTTCATAACCTCAAAACCCTGCATAACAACAAATTTGTCAAGAAATCCATGGGTGGGGTGATGGATGCATTGTGGATGCAAAAAATGATCATGCAGGTGATGAAAAACACGAAAAATGGTGATGCATCGCTCTAGTGGAGGTTTGGTAGTCTTCGGAGTGAATTTGACTGAGAAAAACATAAAAGACACGAATTTGGACGAATATATGCAATGGAATGGGTGGATGTACGAGGAATACACGTGGGGTGACGTGGCGTACGGGAGAGACACGTGGGCGGATGATGTGGAGGCCCGGGTGATAGCGGAATGGTCAACGGTGGGAAAACGAATCTGGACCGTCAATCATGGTGGAGATCGACGGCAGAGGACGACAGACGGTGGGCCAGCATGTGCAATGAACAGGGTTAAACAGTGCACAGCTTGGGCGAAAGACGAACATTGGATGGGGTGCTCGAGATCTGACAGTCAACAACGATTTCACTCGGCATCCATGGTCGAAGGATAATGCGCGGGGGATGGGTGGTTTTGCCGTCATACAGAAGAAACGCATCGGCAGCTGAATGGAATCGCTGGGCCATCGGGGAAAACCACCAGCTGCACATAAGTGGTGCGGAATAAACCAGGCAGTTTTATGAACAGTGTGTGGGTGGGGGCCACAAGACAGGTGCATTCCAAGCCGTCGATCTGGCGGGTAAGTGGACGCCGATGGCGCGGGATGTAAAATGAACGGGGAAACACGGGGGGCGTTGGGGTCCACGCTCACCATCCGATCAAACGAGATCGACGGATGGAAATTCGCCCGATAAACCACAGTGGATAGGCGCCTTTTGCTTCAGCGGGTGGTTCGGGCACTGGATCACATGGAGGGAAAAACCATGGGTGCATATGTCGAAAGGAGCGAGTGCCCGAGATACAAAATGTATGAATTTTTGGACATTTTTAATGCGTTTTAGGGCCACTAAGGGTTAACGATAAGGGAATAATGAGGGGATTCGGCCAAACAACGAGTGTAGGAGTGATTTAGGAGGGTAAAGGTATAATTAAAAAGGGAAAAGAGGGACTTTTGACACAGGGGAGTGAAAGGGAAAAAAGGTGGAATTGGCAGGGGACAAGGGGTAATCGTGGGCCCTTTGAGGAATGGATCAGCAGAGAGGATTTGTATTAGGCACATCACAAAGAGGCTTCAAGGAGGATGGGTTTTTAGGGGAAAGGCATTCCTTGAAGGCTCCAAAGCAAACTAACCCCTAGCTTGCTTGTCAAGAATTTCATAGGGGGCTAACACATCTGTCATCAGAGTCTTCTGACTGTTGCTAGTTACTGCACCTGTCTAATACTGGATAATTTTCATTACTGCTGACATCTGCATCCATGCCCTTTGAACTGTTGCTAACTCTGATTTGTGCTCCAGTATTTGACATCTGTCACTCTGATTTCTGTCTTGCTGACATCTGACTACATCAATCTAACTCATCCTTCGTACTATTGTTGTACTGTGGGCCCCTCGTAGCCAGGTTTGATCCATGAGACACACCATCTCAATGGACCTTTCCCAAATTTCTTATCTTGGGATTATGTCTACACATCACCCCACCTTACACCTCGAGGTATGGCTGCTCCCTCTTCCCATATCACTCGAAATTTCCCCCTCATGGAGGTCTCTGCTTGAGTGGATGCTTCCACTTGGTCTCCTCTCTGCTTCTCCAATTGTGGTAGCTAGTCCACAACCTTCTGATACTGCTTCTCATGAGGATGCATGTTGAGAGGTAATTTATGCTCCCTCTAAACCGCCAAGTCTCTAACTTTTACTTTTATCCTCAAAGCTTTGCATGCATCTGGTACCTCAAGTGCATATAGTTTCTTGACTCGTGCATAGTGTAATTGTCTCGACGTTACAAAAAGTTTCTAAAAAAGAGTTAATTTTAAATCGATGATATCTCCCTCATCTAAGCCCCAATTCGACTGATTGTTTTTTTCCATTTTGGTAGATTTTCGCAAGGAATCCAAATATTCTATTTGTTTTTGAAAAATTTACACCAAAATCTTCATATATTCTCTGCAAACTCGCCACCCAAAAAATTCCTTCTTTGATACCATGTAGAAAATCTAACCAACGAGATTCAATCTGATCTTATAATCTACTAAAACAAGATACTGAATCCTTCCTAAAATTTGCAGAAAAAGAACATGATCACACAATCACATATAAGTAAGAGAAATAAATCATCAATCGCATAACAACATGATGTATTTTGGGAAAGAAACTGCTCAAAACCCCTCTATCTCTATTGTGTATTAAGTCAAGGAATCATGAAAAAATACAATGCTTAATCTCTCATGAGATTCTCTAGCACTCTATCAATTGTCTCTAGTTGATCTAGGCAAACTCGGTCTAGTAGTTAGCCAATTCTCATCCTTACTTCAGCCTGCCTTGCTCATGCAATTCCTAGGGAATTAACTCCTTATTAATTAGGAAAATTAGTCTTCCTTTATTGCGCAATCCATCATGGCATCCCAATGACTTTATAATTTCACATGGGAAATTTTCTTTGAATACAACTGATAGTTATGTTCCCTTTAACCTCTGTCTCAACTGGGTATTCCTCGAAAATGACATGCACGGAACTATTAATAATGAATTATCAGTTATCTGATTGATCACTCATTGTGAATTAAATCTAATTTAATTCACTGGACCTCTCACTAGCTCATCACTCAGTTAGAACTAGTTAAACTTATTTTGACTAATTTAATTGAGTTAATTACACTTGCACCCCACTAATGCATCAACTTCAACTGGACCCCAAAAAGATTATAATCCCTCTATGTGCCTCATCTTAGACCCTCAACTCAAATTTATTGAGCTAACTCGGTCATCATGACTTAATTAACTGACACAAGTTGTTATGAGATGAAATTACAATTTATTGTCCAATTTATTTAAGCAAAAAATAATTTAGATGCCCCACATTCTGTTGGGTATATGACCAAATTCCCACATTGACTAGAAGTGGGGAGGATCATGGGTATATAAGGATGGACAAATATCTCCATTGGTATGAGGCCTTTTGGGGTAAAGCCCATAAGCAAAGCCATGAGGGCTTAGGCCCAAAGTGGACAATATCATACCATTGTGGAGATATGTGGTGTCCAGAATCCTTACAAGTGGTATCAAAGCTATGCCCCGAAGTTAGCAAAGTGGAAGAATCCTTGAATGCCGAACGAAGGTGGTGGGCCCCAGTAATATCACGAAGGGATCCATGGATGAGCTCGGTTAGACAGGCGGTATGCTCCGGATTCTTCATGGACGTGTCTTGGTCCCAACACGGTGAAGAGAAGTTGACCTGGGATAGAGCAAGCTCTCGAGGCAGGTGTTGCCCCATGTAAGGCATGTGCTTCCAATGCATTGGAGCGGAGAATCCTGGTTGGTAGAGAGTGGACGGATGGATAATCATTTGAGGGGAGGCTCGATGGTCCTTTGTTCGAGGGGAGGATTGTTGGGTATACGACCAAAGTCCCACATTGACTAGAAGTGGGGAGGATCATGGGTATATAAGGATGGACAAATATCTCCATTGGTATGAGGCCTTTTGGGGTAAAGCCCATAAGCAAAGCCATGAAGGCTTAGGCCCAAAGTGGACAATATCATACCATTGTGGAGATATGTGGTGTCCAGAATCCTTACACATTCCTCACCCCTGGTGCATCAAAATTCCTCACCAGTGTGGGTGCATTTTTTTTTTTTTCCTTTCTGGTTTCCAATCTCACTATTTTTGGTTGCAAGTTTCAACATTTCAGAATTTGATGTGGCCTTCACACAAAGACACCATTGAAATCACATGCCCATATTCTCGTGAGAAACCTCTCTTAAGCTCGATCTGCCAAAAGAGAAGCAACAATATGCCATCCTACTTCCTAGCACAAACCGACCATTAAGGTATGCAACATTCTTCTGAACCCTCACATGATGATCTTGCTCTTGGAGGATGATCATGACCTCCCTTTAGCAACCCTTACTCTGCCCTCGTACTCGACCTACTTTAGGACTACATCTCTCTTCACCCCCTTGATGTTCCAGATAGTGGGAATACATGTCAAACATGCTAAGATGTGCCAAGTGACAAGGCATGCCAAGATGTGCAAGGGTGTGCCAATGCGTGTCAGGGACTGTCAAGTCAAAAAAATGGAGAAAAAAGTTACTACAAGGAAATGAACACATAAGAGGGTTAATAAGTAATCAATTTACATTTTCCAAGAGGGGCATGCTAGGCACACCAACACTAGGCGGAAAAAGGTGCCAAGTGCAAAGTCTTAGTGCATCATAAGTGCCAAGTATTCCTTTGTTTCTTCTCATCTATTTTAAAACAATTGATCATGACAAATAAATTTAATATTAAACCATGGCAAATCATGGCAAGGCATCTCAACGTATTCCGTACATGCTAAGACTTTCCAAGTGCCAACACATGCCAAGCACCAATATGTGTCAGGGACTAATGTTATGCATGTTATGAACTGGAAGGGAATGTTGAAGAGTGCTAAGGTGAGCTAGAGAGTGATAATGCATGTTGATGAGTGTTAAGGAGTACTAGGAAAAAACATTAAGGGAGCACTAGGTAAAAATTCATGGAATTTTATGAATATGAGGAACATGTATTGCCAGAGACTAGTGTTAATGAGTGTTCGTTGTCATGCCAAGGAGGGAGTGACAAGGTATGCTAAGCATTGGTAAGTCATGTTAGGGAATATCAAGGTATGTCAAGAATTCCCAAAGTATTCTAGGGCATAACAGGGTGTGCTAATTATATCATGTGCCAATTAATAGTGCTAAGATATGCCAATACATGCTAGGTGCTAAGGATGTGGTGCAGGGTGTTAGGATATGTCAATATCTGTCAAGGCAACAAAAGGAAGAACCAATAAGAGGTTTAATAAGTCATGACTTTATCTTTTTGAAAAGGGGCATGCTAGGCACACTAATAATAGGTGCCAATACATGCCAAGTGGCATTGTGTGCCACGTGCTAATGTATGTCAATGCATTCAACCAAGGTGTTCCAGGGCATGCTAGGGACTATATGTAGCATGCCAACACATGCTAGGAGATTTCCATGTTGTGCTAGCGCATGCCACCATGTGCTTGGGCATCAGTGTCATCACAAGATGTTCTAGGTACAAAGATATTCCAAGACATGTGGGGTGCTAAGAAATGTTAGTGTGTGCCAAAGCATTAATTTAAGGTGTGCCCAGATTGTTGAGGATTGTTAGGTCTTTCTCATTAATAGAATTGTCAAAGCTTGATTATGTATTGAATAATATATTTCCTACACACAATAGTGGAAATTTATCTAAAGGGAATTTTATAGATGATAAACTTAATAGATATGAATCATGTGCTGACTCATAGGAAATCTCTATTCGACTAGTCATTACCTGAGGGAAATGATGCACACTAGTTACTTCTTAAAAAATTGACTGACCCTAACCACTATGGCCTTGGACATATTATAAAAAATACTCCACAATAATGGTATGAAATCATTATCTTTTGAAAAAAAATATATTAACAGGCACATAACGTCATCAAAAACTCATTAGAACGATCAAAGATGACGAACATTTTTTGACCGTCACCAAAAGTAAGAAAAAGTGTATTGGTGAGGGTCATTAAAAGTTCATCACTAGAAGTGTCACCAAAGAGAGAATTAGTGATGGGCCTTTAATTACCCTCACCAAAAGTGTCATTGAAAATTTCTTTGGTGACGGACCATAAAGGACCATCACTATATACACTTACAGTGACGGTTTTTTAATGATCAATGATGACGAACATTTTTTGACCGTCACTAAAAGTGACAAAAAGAGCATTCGTGAGGGTCATTAAAATTCCATCACTAGAAGTGTCACCAAAGAGAGAATTAGTGATGGGCCTTTAACGACCCTCACCAAAAGTGTCATTGAAAATGTCTTTGGTGACGGACCATAAAGGACCATCACTATATACACTTACTGTGACCGTTTTTTAAGGACCGTCACCATAGTGACATTGGTGATGGACCTTAAATGTCCGTCACAAGCATGACCCTCACCAATGTGATTTTTTCTTGTAGTGAAGCTAAGAATAAA
>JAXQQM020058317.1:0-10590 GCA_034641835.2 Pinus albicaulis
GGTTGAATTTCCTGTAAATATTTATGAATGGTTACAACAACTCAAAGAGGAACCAGAGCATAGGGATAGAAGAAACAAATAGATAAAATGGACCAATAAATTCCTTGGGGTCAATACCATAGAAATACTAGTTTATTATCTCTTCTCTCTGATTTACCAATTAATTCCTTATTTCTTGCTCGGTGTTACTGTGCTTTGGATTTTCGAATGGAATAATATTTTTCTATTGGTTGGTACAAATGAGGTTCTACCAAGCAATTAAAGAAGAAATAGATTTGTTTCCCATGTCTTGTATTTGAGCTCTCTCTACAACACGAAAATGACTATCCAAAGCCATTCTTCTTGGAATCCAAGCAGCTTCTAACACAAATTATCCTACGGTTATTAACGAGGAGCCTAACTAAATGAAATATTTGAAGTGTGCCTTGTTAATATAGACCCAACCAATGGAGCTTGAAGCTGAAGGAGGCATTTCAGAATCCATGAAGTCTACCTGCCTCATATAAATGGATTTCAAAGCTCACTAAAGTGTAACGACAAGGTCTTCACACTCACTATAATCTCTTTATCGCATTTTTGGGTTGAACTTCTTGTAAAGCTTTCTGAATGGTTACAACAACTCTAGGAGGCACTATAGCATAGGGATAAGAGAAAGAATAGATAAAATGGACCAATAAATTCCTTGACACAATAAATTCCTTGGCATCAATATGAGAGAAATTCTAGGTTATTATCTCTTCTCTCTGGCTTTACCAATTAGTTCATTATTGACTTTATCTCTTGCTCGATATTAATATTATTTGGATTTTTGAATGGAATAAGATTCTTATATTAGTTGATACAGATAAGGTTCTACCAAGAAATCAAAGAAGAAGTATATTAGTTTCCTATGTCCAGTCTCTGAGCTCTCTCTACAACATGGAAACAACCATCCAGAGCCATTATTTTTGGAAGCCAAACAACTTCTAGCACATATAATACTATGATTGTTGACGAGGAGCCCAACGAAATGAAAAGTGTGCCTTTTTAGTGTGGACACAACCAGTGGATCTTGAAGTCGAAGGAGGGATTTCAGAATCCATGAAGTATGATTTTTCAGATATACATCCTTCTCCGAGATATTCCCATTGCTCGCTACAGGGACTTTTTTGTTGGTGAAGGTTTAGAAAATTTCACAAAAAAACTGGTTCAACGACTCTCACAGTGGAGAACTCTATGCAATTTGCAGGACCTCTGGCTACCACATCCTTTAGTACAAATGAAAATTTCGAAGTGCAGAGTCCCAAGCGAGTGCATGTATAATGTTCATCATAGTTTTACAACTACAAGTATGGATTTGCATTTACAAATACAAAAATTGAGGTTAGATTCCTTTTAAATATGTTGCACTTTTGTGCCTTGTAAGCTCCCTTTCCTACTGAGAATGCATGCGTATTCAATGGAATGTTAATGTCTAGAAACAACGAGCTTATTTTTCTCGATAGATTTACAAATGAAAAAATTAAGTTTTATATGTTCAAAAATTATATTCTTTGCATCTTATTCTTCACTTGCCTACCCTTCCTGCTTTGTCATTGTGGAAACACAAGATAGCCATCCCAACAAGACAATGAACCTTATAATCAACAACTGCAATGTGTAGGAGCTTCTCTATTAGTTCTTGAATAAACCCATTTTGAAAACAGAGTTTCTTATGCTACACAATGGAAATGAGTTGCTTATGTTACACTTAATATTTGATCTCAAAAATTCAAGACTCACTCTCGTAGAGGGCACCCTGTGGGGTAATTTGTTGCATCCTGTACAATTAACAAGGAACGAAAGACCTATTTTACAAGCATTACAAAAGAATAGTATGATTTTTTGCAGAAGAAAGCATGTGAGGACGAAGAACATGCAAGTAAAATAATCGCAGAATTCCTTTCCCGGGTGGAGCCTTGTTAATATCAGGGAAAAGGAATCCCTGGAGAAGTTAAATGCGGTGAATTCATATCTCGAGAAGAGTAGGAAAATTGTAGATTAATCTTCTAAGCAGCCAGAGGTTTTCCAAAAAGACAAAATGGCCCTGGAAACAGATTTTATTAAGTCAAATGAAGAGGCGGAGTAATGGAAGAAATCCGCTGCAGTAACCACATCTCACAATGAAGAAATGAATGGAAAGATAGCTGACAAACCCACTTCTTTTGTGCAGCACTCACCATCTAAATCTTTCGGGGAATTCAAGCTAAATCTAATTAGATCTTGTGCCATTTTTTAAATTATAAAAGCATCTTATTACCTACTTTCATTGTTGTATGTTTGGTCATTCTATTTTAATTACCCTATTGTATTTATAAATACATTTTTGCAGAAAATGGTTGAAAATAAGTGTTGGCAAAGACATTTTTTTAAGAATATTTTGACCTATTTTTGACAACAGAAAAATCTATTTGGCACGGTGAACTTTAGTATACTTCTACTCTAACATAATTTTTTGTGAAATGAGAGAAATTTAATTCAAAATTTGCTAACATCCCATGTAAATATTCCTAGCTAAAATGAAAATGTTGATGTATAAGTGATATTGTAAACCCCCCTTCTCATTCCTTGTGTTGTGTCTAAATTCCCTACAACGAATGTGTATGTCTTTCACAATAGGCGATTCAAGGATGACTTGAACCTAATCAAAGATATAATTCTCACAAGAAATCGATATGGAAGGTATAAGTGGATATTTTTTCGAAACCATTATTGTTATCAGGTTAAATATTTTGTCTTAGGTAGCAAAGGTTATGGATCAGTGAAGTTTTTGGGGAAATAGATGCTACATGCCTTGAATTGGAGAGTATTATTCAATTCAACAAGTGTGAGATCCTTGTGTACATGGATGAAATAAAAATGCTTCCTGTAGGCCAAGGTCTAAACAAGTCTGTAGAAATATCATTATTAAGTGTGAAATTCAAGGACAAAAATATAGGTCAAGAGTTCTCAAAAGGCCTTGAGGTGGAAAATTTTGACAAAAGGGTAAAATAGATAACGAAAGAGCAAGGTGTCAACTTTATTTAATATAATGCTAGCAAGGGAGAATGGAAATTCCAAGTAAAACATTTCACCAAATATTTTCTGGATGGGTTTGACAAAATGTGACGGAGAATCGCTTGTGAAGCCCAGTAAAAACTCTACATCTAAACAAATATTGTAGGGGTTGAGTTTCATATACTTTCTCTGATATTATACTATTCTATTATTACAGTACCCTAGTCCTTGACTATAGTAGGAAGCACATTTGATTTGATGTCTAATGTGTTTTGTGTATAGAGTTTGTTGTAATGAGAAAGGCATTGCCATCTGGGGTGCATTCAAATTGCATCTCATGACAGGATTCATCATTGTGCAACATCCCCTAAAAGCTATTTTTGTTCTTTTGCATATATTTGAGCCAATGTCAATGTCTTTGCTCTAAAGGAATTATTTTCACCATACCTATTATTTCTGTTGATTGTGTTTTGTTCTAATCTTCAATCTCTCTAGATGCAAGGATTTCTCACATTTGGCTATAATGTTCACATAATTCATACATACAAATTTCCATAATTTTTTTACAAATTGGTAATGGCAGTTTTTTCAGTGATAAGCCTCCCAATTTCCCAACCTCAATTATTTAATTTTAACGACAATGTGAATTCCATAAAGGATAATGTATGTGTGCTCTATAAAATGTCAAAGAGACCCATGTCCATACTTGTGGTAACAGTATGATCATTTGATTGCTCTGCAATATTCATGGCTTATAATATTTTTAATCCTTTTTATATATTGAGATCATTGGCATTAAAAATTGAATTTTTATTTAAGAATACATGCCACGGATAATATAAATTATAAATACATTCAACTGAAGAACACACATTGAATACCAAATATAAATGACAATATCAATATGCATTTTACAGATATAAGTTTCAAAAGTTCCATATTTATTTTTTACATTAGGGTGATGTTTTTATTGTTTAAATTGGTCCATATCTCATTAAGTGGGACACTATTACCTATATTAATGAAAAATTTCTTGTTAATTTATTTAGCTAGGTAGGGTGCCCCTATTTCCCATTTCCCTATACAGAACTCTAGTCACATCTTCTTTCTTCTATGCTACTCTTTCCTAGCCTTGCGACGTTTCCTTTGCAACATCTGGTACAATTGCTAGTTTTAATTTTAGCAACCTGTATCATGAAGTAATTGTTTTGATGTTTAGTATGGATTGATGCCTACCAGTGTTTACCAATGTTTACCTGTCATTTAATTTATATAGCTACACTAGTATACCTATTTGCAATTTTTTTCCTTCCATTCTTTCATGGTCATACAAAATTGATATCTATAATCTATTCCAAATAAAGAAATAATATTAACATTATTTAATTGGATATGTATATTTATTTGAAAGGCATATTTTATCCCAACTAGTTGGTTTTAATGGGTAATTGTTTTGCTAATAGTTGTGATTTACAAAAGTCACTTGGAATGGTAAATTAAAACCATATAAACCTTTTTATGAAATGGGAAAACTAGTTGCAATTACATTTCATTCATCAAATAATGGTGTCCCTTAATGTAAACCCTAATTTAGGACTTGTTTCTCAACAAGATTTCGTTCTAATGGTTGGCTACTAATTAAATGGCTATTACATCCAATGGGAGTCATGAACCTAAGGAATGTGATTAGATTTTATCTCAATCTCTTGATGGTTTATATAAAAAAAATGGCATATTAGCCATATAAATAGGAATCTCAATATGATATTATATGAAATATATTTTTTGTGTCAAGAGGCACTCTACAACTTAGTACAAAATATTTTTTTTAAGCCGAGAGACAACTCAGTATAGAGGGAGATGTGTAGGAGAAGAAGTTTGTAAACATAAACCTTTAACATTTAATAGTTATATGTTGACTCAATTAAGAAATGTATAGACGGACATGTGTAGGTGTAAATTTTTTTAAACATAAACATTTAACATTTATATAGTAAAAATTTAAAAGTAATATAAAATCATGGCACAATTAATAATAAAAATTTAAAGCTTAGTACCTCCAACTCAAGTTAGAAAAATTTGATTAGCTTTTATCTCAGCCTCTTGATTTTATATAAAAAAAAATGGCATATTAGCCACATGTATAAATAGGAATCTCAATATGATATTATATGAAATATATTTTTTGTGCCAAGAGGCACTTTACAACGTAGTATGAAATGATTTTTTTATGCAAGGGACAACTCAGTATAGAGGGAGATGTGTAGGAGAAGATGTTTGTAAACATAAACATTTAAAATTTAATAGTTATATGTTGATTCAGTTAAAAAAATGTATAGAGGGATATGTGTAGGTGTAAATGTTTGTAAACATAAATATTTAACATTTATATAATAAAAAATTAAAAGTAATATAAAGCATGGCACAATTAATAATAAAAAGTTAAAAGTAATAAAAATAATAAAATTCAATTTGCTATATTATAATTTTGTTTTGCAGGGCATCGTAGTCCCTCCAACTCAACTTAGAAATCCTATACTCTTGCTTTGGTGAGAAATAATAAATTGATATGTGAAGTGGATAAGTAAATTGCTTGCTAAGGCAAAAGAACTTGCACAAATTTTGATGGGTAGTAACTCTACACATTTACAGTTTTACTCGTGTTGAGGAAAAAATACATCATGGAAGGAAGTAACTCCTAGTAAGCATAGTTATTTACATATTATATCTTCCATTTTTTATGCAAAGACTTGATTAAATTATGGTGGGAATTAATTGATGGTAAATATGTTATTAACTTGAGTATAAGCTATTTTAAACAGTTTTATTTTTGGATGGTTTTCAAAGCTTGACTACACAAATATGTAAAAATCATGCATGAATATTTCAACCATATCCATAAATTATGGCATAAAATATGTAAGACATATATTCACATGGCATTATATTGCGCAAAGGTCAATTGCTAGAATATTGACTTGGCAAGGAATAATAATTATTTTATAACCATATTTAAATTTAATTAATAAGCACATCAAAACTTAATACTTACAATATAGCAATATTCTTAACCATGGATATTCACCCACACTTTACCATGGATATTATTAACTTGTAAATAAATTTTGTTACAATACCATGGCTTATCAATACCACACCCCCAAAAACCATAACTCATTTCAAAATAGAAAATTAAAATGTAAAATATAATGAAATATGTAAAATGTGCAAAATGTAATGTGAAATGTAAGCAATAGATCTACCAATTTGATCAGAATAAATTGGTTTGTTTATAATGTAAAATTAACATGATATTGTTTCTTTAATAAGTTATTTCTTTATATATTATTATTGGTATAATAACAAATAAAATTGATTATTATTATTCCAATATATTATAGTAATAATCATCTTCATTATAAATATTATTATAATATACCTTACATATATTATTCATTACACAGAGTGGCAATTTTCGATCATATGGATGGAGGGGGGGAGAGGGACAAAGAGAGTGACAGTGAGAGGGGTAGAGGTAGGGAAAAAGAGAGGGTACGGGGGGGGAGGCACAGAGAGAATGAGAGAGGGAGGGAGATAGTGACGAATTTGGAGGGTAGAGAGGTAGAGAGAGTGATGGGGTGGGGGGGGAGAGGGAGGTGGGAGAGAGAGGAAGAAAGATAGAGAGAATGTGTTAGTCATCAATATTTTTCACTATTGGTAGATGACCATAGATTGGTTCTAGATTTCTAAAAACAACATTCTTTGAACATTGTGAGTTTTAGAAATCTCGCTGCCTTCATTATCCTTCGGAAAAAATTTCACTATTCTATCAATCTTAACATCTCATGGTCACCCTGCCACTCCTAAAAGACTCCTTGGTGGCTTGTGCCTCTCATCTCCATCCTTATTTCCTACTTATGAACTCATTACTCTGTCTTTCCCTAGCCCATCACTCCAATTTCCATCTAGGTTTTCTTATAGCCTAATCATTCCCATGTTCCCCAAGGTCCTCAAGCATTGATGGTCTCAAATCTGTAAGCTCTTTAGATAAATCAAGTACATTGGATTTTGGATCTTCAATACTACACTTTGACAAATATTTTGTTTCCACTTGAAAACTCCAAGCCAATTTTCAGTCCAAGACCAGGTCAAAGAATCCTCCCACTAGGTCAATTAGGGTTTCATTTGTTCCCAGGTCATCATGGGTGTCTCAAAAACTGTTTTTCTTTGTTAGAAACTGGTTCAGAGATATTCAAATGTTGAGACATGGTTATCCAAAAAAATATTTAAAGGTTTCCAAAGAAGAGTACCTTATCAAATTTAAGGTTTGCAAGAGGTAAATGTAAACTTTGACACTTTTTACATAAGTGTTAAAAGGTCTATCAGTAAAAATTTGGTGGGGTAGGAGGTCTGCTCCTGAATAAAGAGATCTTGAAGCAAGGAAGACAGGAAACACTTAGCCTTAAGAAGAACTAGGTTTTTTTGAGCTTGATAGTCCAGCAGAGTGCCAACACAGTAATTAATTTCAGAAATGGCATAGAGAAGGTAAAGGGATGAGTTGGACAACATGATAGGAACAAAAGAGGTTTTTGAAAGTGCTGCTATGAGGAATCCTCCCAAAGGTGTTTTATGAGTTTTCCAGGTCTAAATGAGCAAAGGATGATGTTGAGCTCCAAGGTGGGAGCAAAGGAGGTTTTTAAGGTTTCTTTTGTGTCAAGAAAAACATGTCAAGGTCTCTAGGATCAGAAGAAAGCAAATATCGTACCCCCAGCAAGCTACAAGAAAAAGGTGAAAAGGGTTAAATTGAACCTAAAGATTAAGACTACATAAGAAATGGAAGATGTTGTTGTATGTGTGCAATCATATTAAAAGTGTAAAAAGGAAAATATCATGCCTCCTTGACCAAAATAAAGATCAAATTCATCACTTTATCTACCTGCAAGGCAAAAGTGCACAAATTTTTAGTGAGAAAAGGTAAAGGGCTTTAAACCTCAGAAAGTGGGCTTGTCAAGATTAAGATCAAATTATAAGCCTATAGGAACTCTTTTTCACACTTCATAAGAATCATTGGTGCCTTACAAAGAATTAAGAGTCTCAAGGAGAGAAGAAAATCTGAGTTTTCAAAAGTGGACAATTTTTCTTGGTGCTGCGCCCCTGGAAATTTTTCCCCATATATTTTCTTAAAGCGCTGCGCACCAGGAAAAAGGAAATGCACGTTGGGGAAGGCGTTGCACCCTTACCCAGAACACACCCACAGCAATTTTCTTAGGCATTGCGCCCTTGGCCTAGGCGTTGCGTGCTTGGCCAAGAGAACCCTCCGGGCAAATTAACCCTCCAAATCCAGTCAAGCACCTCCAAATATCTGCCCAGGGTATTACAAGCGTTGCTAAGAGTTAAGTGGATACCCTAGCCACATCTTCCAGCATTTTGATGGTTTAACTTGGATGAAATCAAACCCTAAGGAAAAAAACCTGAAGAATCATGCTTGAAGTCACTACTTAAACCTCTTTTCATCTACCTAGAAACATTGCTGAAAATTGTTTCAAAAACAGAATTTAAACAGATTTCAGTGAGGTAGAGAGAATTGAAGCAAAGAGCAATGAGGATGATGGCAGTAGATCAAAGAGCCATGATAACAGTGAGGGCAGTGAGGCAAATAGTGATGATGTAGAATGCAGCAAGGAAATGAGTCATGATAGCAATAGGGTCAGAGAGTAGTGAAGAGAACTGTAAAGCTCATAGCAGTAAGGCAAACACCACTGAGGATCAAGGAAGTGAGGAAGATACCAATGAGGGAAAGCACTCAAGGAGGAAAAAGATAAAGAAAACTTTGGTAACCTAGCTGATCCATCCCCTACAAGCATCTCAAACATAATCAGTAAGGTAAATCCAAATTTTGGCACAATTTTGAAGTTTTTATATTTTTTACTGCTTTCAAGGGCCAAAGGCACAACACCACTGTCATTGTGCTTCCTTTTTGGGGCACTCAAATGAAACATGGCTTACATTTTCATGTTCATATTTCCAAGGACATCACTTACAGAAAATTTCAGCTCATTTGGAGCAAAACTGGTCCTCCAAAAGTGCCAAAAACACCCAAAAAATCACCTTTCTGCCCTATTTTCAGAGTTGGTGCTGCGCCCTGAGCAGTATTTGGAGATTGAATTTTTGAGCAGGTAAATGAAGTCCAATCAGAAAAATAAAGGCATTTTTGGAAAGTATAATGGACAGTCTTTCCAATGAGCTATCATGGAGCTCATTTGGACATCGAGAAGGCCTCCAAAACTCAGCTGAAAGATGACCTATTTTCCCAGTGTTGGCGTTGCGCCCTTGAACCTCAGTGTTGTGCCCTTGAAAAAAAGTCAACAAAACACACTTGGAGATATTTTTGGAAGTAATTGAGGGCCTCAAAGTCAGTTTTTTTTTCCAAAGTTGGTTGAGAATATATTTTTGCATTTAATGAACTAGGATATTTGTGCCTTAGGCCTTGTATGGTCTCAAAGGACAAAAGTGACATTTATGAGTAATTAATGGTTTCTAAAACTCTAGTTAGGTGTTTGGTCCTCCTTGATAGTTAAATATTGCATTGAGGCCTCATTGTACATGTTGGTTGGTTGTTGAGCATAATATGATCTAGACATTAAGTTTGTTGAAGAAATTGGTTTAGGTGTGTTGTGATGGCTTTGGACTGAGCATCAATGGATTAAGCACATTCCTAGGATTCATGAGCTCTATTAGATGGTGATGTTATTCCACTCTTGTATTTGTTTACTTCAATTTTCATTATGTTCATGGTTTCTTTGATCTTAGGACAAAAATTTTAGAGTAGGACATGCTTTCTTGGCACCCTACTTTTGTCTGCATCCTATTATCTCTATGTTTTCTTCCTTGAAGTTTAATTAAATAATACTTAAATGATCTTTAGTTTAGCTGAAATTCTATGTTAAAAGCTCTCTTTGTTTGAAAGTAATGTTCAGAGAATTCTTAACTGCTCTCTAGATTTACTTATTTTTTGTTTTGAGGTCTGTTTAGCAAAGGTCTAGTTGAAGAATCCTTCATTGCTCTTCAAGTTTTACTATGCTATCATCTTGAAATATTTTCTTGTTCCTAGTATGTTGAAGGATCCTTAGTTTCCCTTTGAACCTACTACATTCATAACTTCATGTTTATTTCTCACTCACTAAACCTACTTAGATCCATTTGGCCTTGTTAACTTGCCCTATGAAACACCCTTGACCTATTTTTGTACTTTTCAAGACCTTTGCAGACTCCATAGCCCATTGGATTGATTTTCTCTTAATCTACCTATTCTTCTTGAAAACCTATCCAACCAAACAAACAAAAAAACAAACCCTAATCCTTATAACTAGCCTAAAATCAAAACCCTAAAATCACATAAGTTACATCCTTTACACAAACATAGAGAGAGAACTCTCTAAGTCCAGGAAGGATAGGTCCTAGGACTCCAAAGACTGGTTTCATGTTACCCTTGTACATTTGTTCTTGCCAATCTGACAAATTACGAGGACCTAACATAATGGCGATCACGGTGGGACCTTCTCAGTCAGTGACAAT
>JAXQQM020065875.1:0-62189 GCA_034641835.2 Pinus albicaulis
AGCTAAATGGCATGACAAGTACATCAAAGAGAAGAAGCTTCAAGAAGGAGATTGGGCATTGTTATTTGATTCCAAGTTTAAAGATTTTCAAGGAAAATTTCAGACTCATTGGCTTGGACCATATGAGATTGACAAGATCTTTAGCAATGGAGTGGTAAGAATCAAGACTATTGATGAGTTTCAAACTCGTCTTATTGTGAATGGCCACAGATTGAAAGTTTATCATAAGCCACTCTCAAAAGAGGATTTTTTCAAAGTGTTTCAAGAGAATTCTGCAATCAGGCTGGTACAGAAGAATTCTTCTTCTCTACCAACCTAGCTTTTGTTCTTTTCAGTTAAAAAAAAAATAAAAAAAAATTGTATAAGCCTGAAAACCAATCACTGATTGGCAGTCTTATACAGAAAATATAGGGTGAAAATCAGGAACACCTGACACTCTATATTTTCCAAAAAATAAATCTCTCTTTCATTTCACAAGTTTTGTGACCATTCACTCCATTCCATTCCACTTCATCCCACTTCATTTTCACTCCACTTCATTCCATTTTACTTCATTTCATTCCATTTCATCAATAAAATTCTTTTTTATGACCATTTCCATCTAGTCATTTGTCATCCGTTCATTTCCATTTACCCAAATAATAGCTGTGTCAGTTTTCGCAGCTAACATGTGTTTCCGCAGCTGACACCAGTTTCCGCAGCCAGAAGCAGATTCTGCAGCTACCACTCTTTTTTCAAAAGAATGTACAGCCAGATGTTATTTCCATAATCATGAAATTAAATGCAGGTGTGAGGATCAATTTTGAAGACATGGAGCATTCAAGATACCAATGGAGAGTAACTAATTGAAGACCAAGGAAAAAGGAAAAGATTCCAAGGTATGAGTAAAATTCATTTCAAATTGCATTGAAAACACATTTTTATATAGTTCTAAACCATAAGCTCCATCCATTATGTGCAATGATTATATTGACAAATTCCGTAACCCTTTCACGATCTCCATATGATCCTCCCGCATTCATTCTCAAACGGTTCCATAATTAAACCCCCGATCTTCACTCATACTCCGATATTCCACCGGTGACAATGAGACATAGATGATTTGACCATGGACTCTTACAGCTGCATAAATCCATAGCCGTTGTTTAAACGTGCTCACATTTATTGTGTAGCCACCAAATTTCAAAACACTGCCGGATGTGTTATACTTTGTTAATCTCACAGCCGTATCTCTGCCGTGCTCACGAAACCCCTCTCCGTTCTATCTCACTCCACTTTGTTCTCTATTACGCTACAGACTGTATATCCACTCTTTGATATCTACCTACAGTCATTGTGCTCATCTCCGTGCATTCAGCCATTCTATTTCCATTGAACCCTCACATAGGCAAATTTTTGAAGAGCAGAAAGAAGGATGGGTAAATTTCTAAGAGCAGAACCAGAAGAACCTAAGTTCATGGAGGGATATCCGCAAGTCAGGGATATATTGAAGAAAGCAAAGTGGCTGCGGTTTATCCAAAAATTCAGAGGTTATCATAAAGAAGTGATAAAAGCATTTGCAAGGTCGTTCAATGGCCTGGAAGTAGAGATTGGAGACCTTAAGTTTGCAGTGAATGAGGCATCTGTAGCAATAGCCACAGAACTTCCTCAGGAGGGTGAGCGTTGGTTTAAAAATAAAAACATTAGTGATGAAGCCTGGAGAACAATCTTATGAAACCAAGGTATGGACATAACTATTTTTAAAAGAGGAATTCCTGTTCATTCATTGAAAGAGGAATGGGCTACTTTGCTGCTAGTTGTTCAAAAATTCATTACCTGTGAATGCCGTTTTGGGTCCATGTATATGTACCATACCATATTTCTGATGAATTTTCTAGATAATCAAACTCTCAATCTCCCATATTTTCTATTAAATAGTTTGAAGAAAATGTCTGTGACTATTCAGAAGCATTTAGGAGATGTAGAACCACATCTATATCACCACGGTCTTGTAAAATTTTGATTGAAAAAGAGTTAAAGGAGAATAAAGACACATGGGAACAATTTTTGATTAGAAATTTCTTTGAGGAACCTCAGGAAATTCCTGTAGGTAGCACGAAAAAAAGGAGTAGGAGAAAAAGAATAAATGATGAAACTCAAATTACTCCTACTCAAGAAATTCCTGAAGGTAGCACATCAAAGAGGAGTAGGAGAAAGAAAACAAATGATGAAATTCAAAATACCCCTACAACTAAAATTGAAAGAAATAATAGGGAAGAGAGACTGTCAAAGAGGAAGAAGAAAGAAACTAAGGGTAAAAAGCCGATAACATCAAAAGAGACAAAAAGTAGTGAGGCTATACATCAAACCCCTTCTTCTGAAGAAGAAGATCATCAAGTGCTATCTGAAAGATTGGTTCATCTTCAAGAACAGTTATCTATAGCCAAGAAGAAAGAGAAAGGAAAACAAAAGCAAAAGGACAGTGTTCCACAGTGTGTGAGAAGAAGTTCCAGACTTAAGGGGAAATTAAGGAAAACGCAAGTGAAGGGACCCCATTTCATTGATTTGGGAGAAGAAACATCTGAACAGTCCCCAGCTGGCCATAGTCCATCTCACTCTCAGTCAGTTAGTGAACCTGGTTCATTTCATTCTCAGTCAGACATTGAACATAGTCCATCCCATTCACAGCAAGATGTTGATGTGAGCCCTTCTCAGCCAGATTTTGAAGATAACTCTCCTTCACGGCATTTTGGGGACAACCCAATAAAAATGACACCTGATATAGACCCCAAGCAGCAGGAAGTATATGATTATATAGAATCTTTGGAAAGAGCAGCTACAGGCCCCAGTACTTCATCCATTCAGCCTCATACAGTACAAGATGATTTAGTCCAATCACTAAAACATGAAGTCTTTGAGCTAGAACTTTTAAATAGACACATCAAAAATGAAAATGAGACATTGAAGGAACAAAGTAAATTGGACAAAATCATTCATGATAATACCATGCTACATTTGGGAATATGGTAGAAGAAGAACAAGAAATTGAAAAGGAAATTCCAGAAGTTAAGCAGAGCACTAGTTAACATCAAATTTAGGTGCTTAATGAAGAAGCCCAGGATGATGGCAGCACCAAGGAAAAAGAGGAGAGGGCTGGATGTACTAGCTGAAGTGTCAAGGCATATGAACCGGGGAAGGATTATCAAAATTTTGGTTGCATGAGGACATGCAACACCTTCACAGTGGGGGTATGTTGAGTCTCAAATCTGCATCTTTTCCATACACCTTTCTATACTATTTTCATCCACCTGAACCTTCCAAGTTGTCAATATCATTGTATATTAATTGCAAAAGAGCATCTAACATGGTTTTTAATTATATTTTTGTGTTTGCTGTTTGATTTAGATTTTGCTCATTTAGCTGCAGAATCTTGCCACTTTTCGCAGCCATTTTGTGAAACTCTATGTTATAGGTGTCTACAAGAAAAACGAGCCACATGGGCAAGTCTGAAATGATGTGGACATGGATCGTGTCCTATTGGCTCGAGAAAATCCATCTAAAGAGGTTGCGGTCAAAGGTGTCCAAATGGAAGTCAACTGTAGAGTCCCACGGTGACAGGACTATGTTTCGTGTCACGTGAAGGTTCATATGGCCGTTTCTGAATTAAGGGAGACAAATCAACATCTATACATGGCTCCATAGCCGAATTCAAACATCCACTCCTCATAGATTTACTCTTCAATACGGCCATGATCCTAGATTTTTGGACGTAATGGTCTGCGTGTTCTCCATTAGCATAAACTTTAGGGAATCATTTGTATTTTCTTTGTTATAAATAACGCGTTTGTATAGGCATATTAGATTAGTCTCTGTTAGTTTTTATTAGTCTGCTCTGTAATGTAATTACGTTGCCACTGTGCCGTAATATCACCTTGCTGTTATGACTGCATTTTAATATATAAGAAGACTATGTTTCCAAGCGTAATTCGTACTTGAAGTCTGTTGCCAAGGCTGGTGTAGAGGGCCCCTGCACACGCTGAGGTTTTGTGCATTATTGTATAGTTCTTGATTTATTTCTTTAAGCTCATTGTGCCATAATTCATTCACATGTTTATACATTGCATCTTTCATGGTATATATGCTTCATTTCTGTTTATAATCTTTCATGCTTTCCATTTTACTTCTGTCTTTCATGTTTTATGTTATTGATAACTGATCAGTGTTCTTGTTTCAGGTTATAAATAGGCAGCCCGGGCATTTGCATAACTTTTTGACTAATGACATGGAATTAATATTGTTCTGCTGCTAATTTTCTTTTCTTAGTTTCTGTTTAATTTCAGTACTACTTTGTTCATTTCAGTTTTGCTCATTTGCTTCAGTAGTTAGATTTAGATATATTAAATTGCTCATAACATCTTCAGTTGCCTCCGAAAGCCACAGCTGGACTGATGGTGAGGGATTGAATTATGGATGTGTATTTTGATATTAGTTTCCTTTCTGCAAGTTAGATATATTAAATTTCTCATAACATCTTCAGTTGCCTCCGAAAGCCACAGCTGGACTGATGGTGAGGGATTGAATTATGAATGTGTAGTTTGATATTAGTTTACTTTCTGCAAGTTAGATATCAGGTTACTCAATTTGTTTATGGTTACCTCCGAAAATCATAGTTGGACTAATGATGAGGGATCAGAAGATAGGTTGATGTAATTTGATTTAGATTTACTTTGTTGCAACTTTTGGATTTCTTTCAGCATAATTTATTTTGTGTTTAGACAGCAGCAAGGATAGTTTGGTTTTCATGCTCAATAGTTCACTGTTTTGATTCATTAGACTAGCAACACATTTTCCTTTCAACATCACATTTTCATTTCCTTTCAAGTTTTATCATTGTATGTTTCAAATTCCTTTTTAAGTTTCAAGTTGGAAAATCATTATAGAGGATATCATTTCCTTGAACAATCATAACCATACTTGTTTTAGAATTTCCATTTCACATTAGAAAACCAAAAACGACAAAAATTTAAGGAATAGGTTATCTTGCACATATAGTGCACCGCACTTCATCAGCTTACGAATCCCGGATTGACAAATTAAATGAAGCAATTTAGGACACACTAAATTGACCAAACAGCAGGAAACTGATTTTTTTTCTGAGGAAATGGTAATGGAAGTGGTTGATACTGATGTTGTTGATTTTAAGGATTTTGTTGAAAATTTTGTTGAGGAGGGCAATGTGGATATGATGGATAGGATGGTGGATATTGGTAATACTGAGAGTATCTTCCATAAGGATTTTGTGCTCCTTGTGCCCAAGTTTGTGATTGATTTTGAAATTGGGGCCAAGGTTGCTGCCATGAATTCCAATTTGGCGGGGGTTGATTATACAACTAATCATGAAATCCTTGTGTTTGAGGTCCTTTCCAAGGCCTCCTGGAGACAAAATTGAGAGATTATGTGGAACTTGTAGGAGTTTCTTCTTGAAAGACATCTTTAAGACCCGGAAGTGAAGGAAAACTCTTGGTCTCATGTTTTTCTGAAAAAATTACACAAGTCTCCACAACTTTGGCATCCAAAGGGCACTCTCTTAGGGCATGTTTATTTCTACATTTGGGATAAAAGATTTCTAAGGCATCAGATTTAGCTTTTTGCTTGTTTTGTAACTTGAGGGTGTCTATTTGTTCACTAAGACTCCCCAAGATATCAGATTTGAATTCATCAAGCATATGTCCTATTTCTACCCTACTTACTATCCCAGAAGCAGACTTACTTTCCCTTGCAAGAGTAGGGTCTCTTGGTCCTTTACAGTTTTAGATTTCCCTCTTGAAAGGTTAATACATAATTCATCTATTTCAGGTAATGTGAGCTGAGATATATCCCCTTTTCCCATCATGTTAAGGATATCTAACCATTCATCCCTAATTGTCTTAAACAAGAGAGCTTTCAAGGTGTCTTGGTCTAAGTTTTCCATTTTTTCCCTCTTGATGTTATAGTTAAACCTTTCCAACAAATCTTCCAAATTTTCATCCTCTTTTTGTAACATTTTAAAAACTTCCTCCTTATGGTTGACTGGCATACAGTAATCCAAATACCTCTCTAGAAATGCTTGTTTCATGTCTTCCCATGTCCTAATAGAACTGTTAATCAAACTCATAAACCATTTTAATGTTGCTCCTTTCAATGTTGAAGGGAATAGTTTAAGTTTTTGAGCATCTTGCAAGTAGTCATAGGTTCTACATAGGACTTCAAATTCAAATAGGAAGATTTCAAGATCTTCAGTTTTAAGTCCATAAAAGTTTGGAAGGACAAAGGGTGAAATATTTTTCATAGTTGCATTGGTTTCTTCATCTACTATAGGAAACCCAAAAGAGCTTCCCATTTCTCTTATACCTCTTCCTCTGCCTCCTTCTCCTTATGCACCTCTACCTCCTTCTCCTCTACCTCTACCTCTACCCCCTCCAAATAGTGTGTGTTATCCATTAAAGACTCCTCCTCCCCCTTCTTCTGCCATAGTTGATTCTTCTGTGGAAGTGGAAAAGATTATATCTCTAGCAGGGGTCCTTGAATCTTCTTCTAAGACAGGTTTAGTGGATGAAGTGGAAGGTCTTTCTAATGGAATATCTGATCTTAATTCCTCTGAGAGTCTAGGATCAGTAAAGGATGGAATGTGGGTTTGAGTTGAAGGTGTGCTGGCTCTTGGTCTTAGTGAAACAAGTGTTGTTCTAGGAATCAAGCTTCTTATTCTTATGAATCTACCCCTTGAGTGTCTTTCTCTATGCATGTCATTGATTTTGGGAGGTAAGAAACAAAACTACCTAGTTTTCACTTCCCCAGCAACGGCGCCAAAATGTGTGCTCAACTTAGTGTTCCTAAATTGATGTCATAAATTGTCAGCCAGGGCTAGTAAACTGCTGAAGTGAGGTGCACTATATGTGCCTAGGTATCTATTTCTCACCACGTTGTGTTTAGTGTTTTCTGATGTTTTTGGTTTTATGGTTTTATGTTAAAAAGGAAAAGAACCAAGTGTTGGTAAAGAGAAGTGGATAGTTACACTCAAACAGAGAAAAAATTATTCTAAACTGTGTATGGCATTAAAGAATAGAAAATTCAAAGCTTGATAATGACTCATAGCAAGGAAATAAATCACAACATGAACTCAATAACTCATAACATGAACTCATCCAATTCATTTATTAGAAATATGTTGGAATAGCTTGAGAAAGGGACAAGTTTAATGCAAATGAGGTTCTCCTAAGTAAACAATCATCTTACAATATTACAAAGAATCTCATCCATGGATAGAAGTTTATTGGAACACAATTGGAAAAGATTATTTGTAGCACAATAACATTTCTACTCTGAATTAACTTTTAATGCTAGGATTAATCCATTTTGCAGCTCAACTTATCACTACTAAGCCTCATTCGAAAGTTAGAGATTTTCTAGAATAGTTTTTTCGAAAAGGCTTATTTGTGACATTGCAAAAGATTGCAGAACAATCAAGGCCTTAAAATTATATCACTAATTCCTGTCCATATAATGATGCATTAATAGAAATTTAGAACAAGAGTAGTTTGTAAACAACGAAGTTCGTGAAGTCTAATTTTGACAGTTAATACAACTTAAAGAACAATGGATAACACTGAACTAGAATTTAATTGATCAAACTTGAAACACAGTGACCACAAATAAACTAGAATGCCATTAACCTAACTTCAAATACAGTGAATTGGAACTGAACTAGAATGCCACTAATCTAACTTGAAACACACTGAACAGAGTTGATCTAGAGTGCCATTATCAAATTTGAAATATAGTGACAGAATTAAACTAGAGTGACATCTACCTCCGGAGTATTTCAACTAAACTAACATGTAGCTAATTCTATGAAATACTACAGCCCTATCTCATTCAATATGAGGGATATTTGGAATAGTTTGTAAAAATGTCTAGTCAGACTATCCATTTTAAACATATAAAATATAAAGTTTTGTACCCACTAACTCCTAAAATAATACAATATGACCGCCATCCAATGTTAGTATTTTAATATTTCAAGATAATACCCACCTAATCTATGCAGTGAAACACAAATTTCGTAAAATTGATTAAACTACGAAATGAAACAAGGCTAAGTTACTTATTCAATTCAGCAGAACAAAGCTTCTTGTGTTGTGTCTCTTACCACCGTATTAGCATGCACCCATCAAGATTGATCACTCTTCAAAATAAAGATGTTTTCTATTAGTTGACATAAAATTTTAAAAATAAGATATTAGAAGCCCCACATCTAGCAACAAAACAAAATTCAGCTAGCCTAAGTTTTCTGCCCTCCGAACCATACTTATAACAAAATTACATAATTGCCTTTATAACATAGAATAAATGTCTTTCCCAACTAAAATCAAACTATAACTCGTGGTGGCATCGTACCATGATTACGACATCTGCAGACAGCCTCGTCTTATTGTGTTCATCTCCCATTTTGCTTTCGTGTATACACCCAGACTCCCAGCCTGGGATTGTGGGAGAGCAAGAAATTGAAAGAATGATGTGGAATACACCATGTTTTTCCTTGAGGTGGACACTTAAACCCTGCGAAACATGAAGATAGCTGTTGTGTATATGCACCTGCCACATAATGACCTGCTTCCGTAGCGTGCCTAGTCAAAATTACACAACAACAAAATCATGAAAACAGAAATTTAGTCATTATATACATATTATTAAAGTAATCCCAATCAACTTATTGACTGATTCAAATCAGAATGATGAGTAATAAAGAAATGAAGTGAAATGGAAAATAAAAGAAGGACATATTTGGGGCTCAAATACCCTCAAGAGAGACATTGTTTCAAAATAATGGCTTCACTCCTCGAAGGGTAAATCTCTTTAAGAAATCACCGATTCAGCTTCTCAAAGGAAAGCAAGGGGGATTGGGAATAGACAGATCATGCCAAGCTTCAAAGGAGACAGGTGAGGAGGATCTGACAAAAGCAGTAACTCACAGTGAATTAACTTCATCGAGTTAAGGGCATCGATTCTCCAAAATCACCACTCCGTTCAGGCGAAGGATGATCCGTGGTCGTTTCGACCTCGGAGACCATATTAACTTGAATGTGTGTGGCGGGAACACCCATGAGGACGAGGTCCTTAAAGAGACTGGTCCCACAATGTCGGGGATTTGGGATTTAATCCATGTAAGGAACGTTGTTCTGTGAGTAGGATAAAATAATGTTGACAACGGATCTACGTAATGATTTTTCTCATGATAAAACCTATGAAGTCGATTAGGGTGACTATTATACAGTTGATGGTGGTGAGGCCCAACTGTGGGCTGTATAGGATTGTGTTAAGCTTGGCGTCAACTAAGCTAATTCTACTTGCCACTGATTGTATTTCCTTGTAATTTAACCTGAAATCCCGTAGAACACCTGTGGTTTTGATCACCAACATGCTTCTAAGGCATTGGGAAACAATGAAAGATCTGGAGAGCTAATGGCCTTCTAAGAGGCATATGACATGACACAGGCACCTTCATCCACAATAGCCTCATGGATGTTAAGGCCATTGATCTCCGACTCCGGCTCACAAGAGCAATTTGATGGGAAGTCAGTAAAATTTAGGTTGAAGGTGAGAAAATTAGAATCATGAGACCGATTCCACCAATCGCACAACAAAGATTTTCGTTGCTAGACAGTTCGAAGGACTTCCAATGTAGATAGCAGAGCAAAGCCATGCAGTCCCTCAACAATACCGTAGTGCCGAGCGGCATGGGCATTTGGTTGTAGAAAGATATTCATAGAACACTCTAGGAGGTGGTCTCAACAGGTTCGTGAGTAGGCTTCGCACCCAAAGGACCGAGATGAGAAGGATGTCATCCACACCTCCTTCTCAAACAAGGATACATCCTGAGATATCCTTTTGAGCGCGTAGAAAATTGAGATGTGCAACACTATCTATCATAAATACCTAGACTCCAAATAGTGTGATGGAGTAGGCATGTCTGTTTATCTTGGTCTCGTTGAGATGGAAACTATTCTTTGAGAACTCGGGTCCCTTTGGGAGCCTTGATAAGTCAGATTAATTTCTGCATTGTTTGGGACAATCCCCATAATGATTCTGCACAAGGCCTAAAATGGCCTGTTAGAACTGGCTATCAAGATGAATAGGAAGGACTGCTTTGGGGTGTCGGTGTCGGATTTTCCTTTGTCCTTCTTCTTTCTGAGGTATTGGGTGGGATTAGCCTGAACGACATTGACCTCCACAGCTTTCTCCTTAATCCGGAGGAGCGAGAAGAGAATAATTATTGGAAGAATTGTTTTTTTGCTTCCCATTTTAATATTTTCAAGAATTTTGAGATACTAACCACTAACACCATCCACACCCAGTGGGTAGCAAAGTATTAGAGGTTCCCTGCTATGGAGTATCATCTGTACCATTTGGATGCGTCAGACTGAGAGTGTCTGTGTGCATCACACGTTGCGATGGTTTGTTCTGTCACATATGCTCCCATAGCAATCTTGAGGATTTTGTTAACGAGTTGAGTGGTGAATCATCGAGTTAGTATCCCATCAAAATACAGGTACCATCACCATACGACGTCAGCTACTCATGAATATGGATTGATTCTAGGCATTATCCTTACTTCAAAGAAGTTAGGAGATGTATCCCTGTCAGAAAAGGCCCCAAGAATCGAAGTGATTCAGAAAAACCATTGCTAATGCGCTGAAATCTTGAAATATTCGACAAGGTAGTAACTAACAGCATTTTACTCTAGGGCAAAGAGACTTAAGAGGTGCGTAATATAGCGACGAATTCAATCATCTCACCAAGAATTAGATGAATACCAGTCAGTAGGTTTGTCATGGTTGTTTTTGGGTGTCCTCTCCATTCTCATTTTCAACTAGGTACTACCGGTGTGTACTGTCGGAATCGGGGTCAATAAGGATTGTGAAGAATCAAAATCATTGGTTAATTTAGAACGTCCCAGACCCAAGGTGGCCCTGCAAATGAAATTGCGGATTTGTAAGGCATACTAGGCCCTCGATAAGGATCAGTACCGTACTCCACATAGTTTAGTGGGGCCTTTCTTCTGTGGCCTGCCCAAGGATTTTTGACTATAGGTAGGATATAGCGCACATAACCATCCATATATCGTTGGAAATAAAATATATTGATAACAGAGTGCAGACCTCTAGTCACAGCCCCGTTTTGGAGAGGTCTGCACTGTGTAATGAGCATAGTAGCCTTACTGTTGAGGCACAATAATGGGAACCTGAAGTGGTTAAGGTTAACAGGATGATCTGAGACAGTAACCCACCTTGGGGTTGACAGTGTCACTGGTAGGTGTAACTCACTGCCTTGGTGTTAGCATCAGGTTGATTTGTCACATGATTTATAAATCACACTGCTGGCGGCAGTTGATGATGTGTGTGCTGGCCTGCTGGGCAAGTTGACCTGCCTGACGCAGCTGACCCGGCTACACAGCGGACTCGTTAAATGGTGTTACAATGTTGCGTGGTGTTCACTGGCTGATGAAGAAATGAAGGCCGCCTGTTTTGGGGAGAATGCCTTCGGTGGTGGAATGGGGCTGTGTTCATGGCTCAACCCAGCCTGACCGCAACGTGACCATAAGATGATCCCGGCTGATGCAATATTTCGGACCAACAAGATACTTAGGTTGCATAGGTTGTGAAGGCGGACCGCCCTACGACGAGACAACGGCCCTTGGTGTTACACCCCCGATTGACCCATGAGTCTTGAGGTTGCCCCAAGGACCGTAGTAGCCGGATAGGTTGACTGGAAAGCGAGACCCTGTTCGATGACCCATAACCCTGACAACCCAAGGACAGCCTTGTACAATTATTTCGCGGTGGCCAAGACAACCGCAGCAACCCAAGGATGGCTCCCCGAAGGAAGCCAGGGAAGGTAGGGGCGCTCCACCCACAGATGGAAAACTCCGTGATCATGAAGATTAGCTTCCATGTAAACGAAAGACCTTCGTATCATCGTATAAGGCGTAAAATGGGGGAATAGGGAAAACCATCCTGCGGAAGCACAGAATAATTATTATTGGGTTCGAGAGATTTAACGATCTTGAAGCTGATTCGTTATAGTGACAACTTATTACCCCGAGGAGAAATGTCTTCGTAGGAAAAAATGAGATGCTACATAGATGTCTTCGAGAAGTTAATGGGTCCCGAGCAGAATGGTGCTGGGGCTGCAGAGATGCTGACGGATATGATGGAAGGTACCTAAGAATTCAGGATGACATGATGGGTGTCCTTCAGAGATGATCCCCACGACTTCCCACACCACTCTGCAGAGGGGAGGCTGATATCCCCATAGATAACGTAAGGCTTCATGATTCCACCAAAGATCTATCTCAACAAAGTGAGGACCAGCAGACATGACAGACAACTCAAGACCTCAGGAACAACTGTAAGATTAAATTATTGATGGGGATTTCTCACTTAGGAGAACTACCAGATGGTTCATATCCATCCTGTCACAGATCTCACAGAAGACGTATAATAGAGTGAATAAAACAACATAAAAGTATGAATACATGGAGGAGAAAATGCCTCACTCTAAACCCAACAAGTGCCTGAGTAATAACTGAACTCACAACCTGTCTCTCCAAAGGGAAGCCAGACAGAACTGGGTCCCCCCATTGGGAAACTCGAAATAATGGGCTGTTGGGTCACAGAGATCACAGACCTGACATCCACCGAGATATGAGCCACTGTGATGGTGTGCAACCGAGGGTTCTACCACCCAGAGAGAATGAAAGGAAAACATGAAAACATGGGGACATGGGCTAAAAAAATCATATTGTAATCAAACGTGCCCATTGCCACTCCTATTAGAAGGTGACTTGCCATGATTTATTTTACCTTGGCTCAGCTTTCAGAAACTTCATCGTTTTCAGGCTTTATGTAGTTGGAGAAACAGGTTAAAGGATCATTATCTCTTGCTTTGGAAGCAAGTGAAAGGACAAGCGCTGGTGATATTTTCACCGAAGTGAGCTCATATAAGAGAAATGACTACTTAAATGCGCAGCGTGGTAAATAAGAATTCCGTGAATTGTAACATACTCCTTGGATTCAAAATGAATAGTGTCCAACCAAGATCACTAACGTATTTTACAGTGAAATATCCCCGAATGTTGTGTCCGGTGTATCACGGCATAGGCGGCACATCTTCGCTTCCATGGAGAAGCAGAAACCTAGTGGCGTTCTCCTTTATATATTGGATGGTACTCTGGGAAAAGCACTGTGTGATAATGTCGTTTCAAAGCTAATATATGAATAACAACTACTAGGTTTAACGCACGTCTTAACACGTTCTAGCTCTAGACTCTAAATATTTTATTATTGCTCAAATGCTGCTTGTGTGTAATTATAATGAATTTTTAATGTTAATCTTTCAATCATGCCTTCATCTTTGTTTCTAGCGTAGTACAGGTTCTAAGGTATCCTAAATGTATTACCACATGCTACAAGATGTATTTCTGTCTATTGTTTTTAATTACTATGAGTTGCTATTTTTTCACTACTTAATAAAATCACCGTACAACAACCAAAGACACCTCACTAAACAATTTTAAAAACATTTTTCAACACATTTAAAAATATTCAACTACAAATTATTCATTCTAAATGTTAGCAGATTATTTTTGTATTTTTCGCTTTTACAGAGAAAAGGTGATTAAATGAAAATGAAACCAATGAAATGGACCCATTTTGATAATGCAGAGTAAATAGCTAAAAAGGAAAAGCAAATTTCTACTTAAATGCAAATACCTGTTAACCTGTAATCAAATTAATAAAAAATTCCTTCAACCAAATATCCTAAAGATTCAAATGAAATCAGTAATCTAGGCCTAAAAGAGACACAGAACGAATGAGGAAGAAACCAATCACCAATGTAAATAAATTTATAAAGAACTACCAAAACGAATGCAGAGAAGAAATCAAAGCTAATCAATGGCACAAAAACCAGCATTCCCCATTAGAGGATCAACACATAACATTCTAGATGCTCAACAGAATGAAATCACAGAAGAGGGAACAAACTGAAGGATGAATACCACAAACAAGAAAAACAAGGCTCTAGAACACCTTACAATGGCAAAGCAACCAAAATCATACATCAAGCTTCAAAAGCTTCAGAATTTAGGCAACCTAGTAATTTTACAGAATTCTCCAATCAAAGATGAACTGGTACCAACAGACTAAGTGAAGAATGCGACCAAAACATGCACTATGGACTATTAAAGCAGTGACAATCAAAACAGAAATACAAAGAGAAATCCCAAGAAATTGACCAAAGATGGTGAAGCTTAACAAATCCAAACACATGAAAAGAATGCATCAAAAAGAATAGATCACAAGAAAAGTCAATCCATCAAAATGATATATTAACATCACAATGTTTCATTTATTAAACTAGACTAAGATCATTCAAAGTGCCGTATTCATCTACTATTAATGCCAAAGCAAGAGTGATTTCGAATGTCCAGCCAACTCAAAGCTCCATCTCGTAGTGGGGAGAAAACAACAACAACCTTTTATGTCCCTGCATGAGTCAATTAATTATTTAGAGAAATCCCTTCAGGGGACAGTATAAGCATCCTTGTTTTGCCAGACTTCAGTTCAGGTTAAAACAATCGTATCATGCGATAAAAGGTACCTGCCCCACAGTATCAAATCAGGAAGAATGCCTACCTTAAGTCCAACACTTTTGTTTCAGAGATATATGTTTTCTGCCTTGCTCCACGTATCAATAATCTTCCACTTGTTGTGGATTCAATTAATTTAACAAATAAGAAATACAACAAACAACAACAAGCGTAAACTCAACATATGCAATTATACTAAAGGAGACATATGTCCGATAATAATAAATGAACATTATGAGTATCCATAAACCAAGTCGTTTTATCAATAATTAACAGAAAGAAAGATACAACCTGCCTCTGGATTACCAACTTCCTTCAAACTGTCGTACAAAGTGAACACATTTTGGTGCCTGTCAGACCAGACAGCCTCTCCATCGTCAATCTTCTCATGACCATTTTTTTCTCAGTGACCACGTGCTCTTAGATTATCTTTAAAGCAGTTTTATGATTTTGGCCTGCAAACAATGGCAAGCGATATAGATGGTGGTGGAGCAGATCCTGGGCACCACAGATTGGTTCTGTCCCTGTGTTGTGTTTCCAACAGAGGTGAAAACTGCCTTCTTCTAAAATGATCCAGCCAAACCTCCCAACTCAGCTTCTGAGACTAGGTTTAGGAATTATTAGAGTCCACCCTCCATATTTATTTTCTTAAAAAAACACTTTTAATAAGCCTGCCATGGCATAGTTAAATAATTATAAGACAAGAAAATTAAAATGTTAGCGCACTTTCTTTGATATTTCCTTATCATGCGGCATAGATACCTGATTGTCACTACCAAGGAAAAAAGGTCATTTTTAGGTTTTTCACAAGGAATTATTCTGTGGAATGAATGCTCTCTAACCAAAGGGATGTGCCAGTGAAAAGTGGCTTGAACAGCCACTGCCTCATGTCATTGCAAGCCTGAAATGTGTGACTTAGAATTTTAGGATTTGTGACAAATCATGTAAATAATGTCACATCCCAACCATGCAAACAGAATCCATTTAAAATCAACCCGTTAATAAAAATTAACTAGATTCATATTTCATTTTTATCGGTAGTACACCAAAACTAGTCAATTAGGTCTTCGAGGGACAGGAGTGAGTTAATCGTTTCCAAGATCATTAAAAATAAAATAAGCATGCACATGTCAGTGAGTTAACCATATGAGGAGACCGAAATCTCTTCATCAATAGTAGTCACATGAGGCTCACTTGGGTTGTGGGTATAACACACCGATTACATAGTTTTAGGTGGCATGATTATACTAGACAAGTGCATACAAATAATTTTATTAGCATTTGTTGTAGCACTTGGAGATCACATGAGGAAATCCTCAAGGGGGTTTGTATTAGGAAGCTTTAGGATTGGAAAGCTTCTTTTGGGCCTACATGTGGACTTGTCATGCAATTATCCCCCAAGGTCATGCTATTGTCAAGAGACCATAGCCGCCTATATTTTAGGCTCATACATACATGTAGGTTGGGGTCGTATTCTTCGCCACCTAATACACACATAGCTGTTACTCTCTCGCTCTGTGTGTTCTAGTGTTCAGTGAGCTGTATCAAAGCAATTTCATAGCTAAAAGCGTATGGAACCAAGTTGATATTATAATTGTTCCACCGTCAACTTATTTGTATTTTGTTTGTGTAGCTATCTTTGTGATGTTTCTAGTGTGTTGTTTTGTCTGAACAATAGTTTTGTGTCCTAGGTTGTTTTCATTAAAATAATTATTTTAATTTTTAATTTTTCACCTTAAAGAACATATCTATTTTTACTTATGATGTCTTCACTTACCACTCCCATAAATAAGCGCGTAATTATCACTCCTACACAGAGAGTTAAATGACAACTAATGTCTTAGACCAACACGTTAATAGTCTTAGACCTATACCCGGTCCTTCCTTGAAGAAAATCTGACGCAGTGGAGACTTCCATGGATGACCTCCGACACCCTGCCAACCCACCTTTAACCGATCCATCGACCTACATTGTTGCGTTGAACCCGGCACGCTTCCACACTCCTCTTATACTTTTTTTTTTTTCCGTGCCAATTATCTACCCATTGTGGAGTTTGAGACCTCCTAATTTCCTTCTCCGCATCAACATTTTCTCCTCCCATGTCATATTTTCCGCCTCTTGAAGCGCATTTATTTCCGTGCTCACCCCCAAATTTCTTTGGGGAATTACACTTTCTTTTTATATCTTCGCAAATTTTGTGAACGTTTCCATGCCCACGCCATCTTCACAGCAATCAGCAGTGTTTCATCCAGAAAATATATCTGAGGATGCCACCATCGTTTTCAATGAACATTTATATGTTCCTTGTTTTGCGTAGCTAATTTTTGAAGTTATGGGATAGATCATCAGCTTGTACCTCTAGCTTGCTCATAATGTGGGGTCTATAAGGTCACAATATTAGTATGTCTACTCTTCGAGGGACACCACCCACCAACACCTTCAGGGAAACCCCATAGCCAATACCATCTCCCCACAGGTTATCCTTATGTGGACACGGTCATGTGCGTGGTGCTTTTTCATCTCTCATTACAACCCATAGAGAAACAATGTTTCAGTCCTTTTGTCTCTGTGCATATACAATATTGTGGGAAACATCCATCTTACTAGGGGGCATATTTTGGCCTGGGGAGGATATTCTTAAGGGTGAAACCTTTCCCTTCGCCAACAAGTACATCCTTATAACCCTTATATGGGAGGACCATGAGGTTGGTCGCATTCCTCCTACCCATGAATCATTTAGCCAACTCCATAATCCATTCTAATTTTCTTTGGATTTATGAGATTTGGGTGCTAAATAATGATCTCATCCGTCGTGATCCCTAGTGGCCACCCATGCCCGCTAAATTTCCATCCAATGAGTTCCCAAGTTTGAAGGGAATCCTAGTGAGAATTTATCTCACCCACATCACTTACCGCCAACTTCGGTGTTATTCTAATTTTTTGGATGATTATATTAGACTTACTTATTCTAATGTATGTTAACTAGTAATGTACAGTATACCTAAGTTAGATACTTCATCCGTACATCAATGCCATCTTTAGCTCAAACATTTTTGACATATCATAATGTCTATCATAAGTATTGTTACATTTCCACCAATAGGTGTCATGTTTTCATGATTGACTAGAGAGCTATATTATGTTCATACTCTTTTTTCGTTGTGTATGTTTCCACACTTTAAAAAATCAAAAAATACAAGCTAAAAGAGGGGTATACCCTAAAAGAAAAATCAAAAGGTGAAAAGAATAAATGGCCAAAAAAGTGGAAATGAACTTAACAAAAGAAAGATTTGGAGAAAGGTTATGTTCTAAATGTCAATTACTTTTTGCTCGATAATAAAATAAATTAAAAATATTGTTACTGATGAATAGTCAAATGCTGTTTTGGCTAAGTCTATTTTTCAATTATGTTTTAGAGATAGAGAATAAAATATATCTAAATTGTTTAATCTTACAGACAAGTATAGGTAGAGTAAATAAAAAGAGCTCAATAGTTTAGTCCAAGCCTTGGATGCAATACAATAGAACACTAGATAGATTTTACATGTAAAAAGAAAAAGCTATTTATGGCTTGCTTACTTAAGTGCAATTTAGAATAAAAGTTAAATAAATAAAAGTAGGTAGGGTAGGTAGATGTTGTTTAAGAATTACATGTGATGACTAATGGCTTTAGATGTGTTAAATATTTACCACCGCTGCAGTTAAAAACAATAAGACCTGAAGAATTTTAAGCAAAGAAAAGTCAAATTATTAACTTCCCCTTCTCATTTTTCCCCACAAAAATCACTTTGCGCCAAGGTATCTGGGACAGAGGGCCTGGCATTTCCTTAATCCTCAGGACCCACCGGCCCAACACCAGTGCTTAGCATTTCAGCTACCATCATGACATCCACTCATTTATACAAAATTTTTTTCCTAGGTAAAAATCCCATTTTACTAGAATCTCATGTAATATTTTCACGGCAACCCGCATTTCTATAAAAGTATAAGTTACAAATACATTAACCTAATGCTTTACACTTATCTCTTCATTTCATTTTCCATATTAATTTCTAATTTATTATTTCAATCCTTATAAGAATGACCTTTTCCCTATTATATATAACTTCCTTTTATAAAATACCCAAAAACTATATTTATTAATTTCTACCAAAGTATTTAATCCCCACATGTTTGAATAAAACACTCTCATTATACTCCTTTTGGCTAAAATATATATTTATATTAATCTCTGCTTCTCCCTTATGGTAATTAGACTGTTTTGATTTAATTACCATGAAAATAGAAATGCATTGAAGAAAAAAGTTAAAACATGTTTTATTACGTGTTTTATAATAATGAAGTTTTTTCAAACTAAAACTTCAAAAAGGTAACTCTTCCATTGTATTTTTCCTTTCACTTCCTTACCCAAGGTTAAAACTAGAATCCTTTGTTAAAATTCCATACACATCCTTTAACTCCAAGTCTTAACCTTGTTTAAATCCCGCCTTAAAACCTTCTCAATCACTTTTCCGTGTTTTATAAAGTATTAATTAACCCTCCAAGTTAATTAATAACTTTAATCCACCAATTAAATTTCTCTCAATGCGTCGAATTCATAATAACTGCTTGCCCACCCTGTCACTCATTACCTTTCTCACAACTGCTCGATCAATCAACTGGAGATCACAAAGAGTTATCCATATTTGGCCATCCAATCATGTCCCAACACAACAAGTATGTGATGGCCAAAGTGTTTTCGGAATTTAAAATGCCATGCCACTCTATCGCATGAATCACTTTCCATCCCTCAACAAAACCGTCTGTTCAAAAGTATATGAACGTTTATCGCCCTAATAAAGCTCTCCATACTTGATGACGTTATCATAAAAAACCCACCAAACTTTTGACTTTGTGATAAAACAAACGACCGTGTCATTTTCATTATCCCATGCAAGAACTTGTCCCTGCAATGAAATTAATTTAATCACAAAGTTGTAATCGCTTTCAGGAACAAGAATTATATTCAAGCATCCATAATTCATCCGCCTAGCCATACCTATTCCAATTATCGTTTCATTCCTCAGTGATAAATCAAGTATTTACCTCAATTTCACAAGTTAAAACTCGTAAAAAATCAAGTTTTTTTTTTTGAATTTTATAAGAAAATCCAAATGAGTTCAGAACAGCCCCAAAACCGCATTTCCGTCTCGCACACCCATTTTTCATAAAAATTAAATCACTTTCGAATCCACAAGAACCAGAATATATTCATATTCAAACGACCCTTGAATGCTCCTCACAAGAGACTTGGAATATTTCTTTAGTCGACAAAGAGACTTCCAAATTAAAGACCCGGTTCTCAATGAAAATCCTCTTCGAATCTTACACGTAAAGATAATTACTTGAAATGTTATGATATTTTTGGATTATGGGAATCCACCTTTCCCATAAAATTTTCTCCCCAAATGGCATTTTCCTCCAGATAATCATATCGCTGCTACATAAATCAGACTATCCTAACTTAAGAGTGCGCTTGTCCTAAGTCGACTATCCTTCCCATACCGCTACCATCAACGAGATGTTGCAATGGCCCCAGTCAAGCCCTCACCTCTGCTCCATGGGAGAATTACTTGAGAACTTACCAAATTATCCATGAAAAGCAGCCGTTTTTGTTGACCTTCATGTTGCCACAACATCAATGTTGTGCGTCTTTCCTTATGGTTATACTTTTTTCACTAATGAGGGTGATTATTCTAAACATATATCATCAATAATGGCTTCTTAAATACTAGTGATTATGTTTGATCAATTAATCCTGTGTATTTTTGTTCATTTTCACTCTCGGACAGCCCCCTGCTGTCGGGCAGGATTTTTCTTCCATATCATGTACAAAATCCATGATCGGGCCTCGAGATTAGAGAATGAAAGAGTGTTCAAGTATTCCTTCCGTTATTTATCATCTCATGCTTATCAACTGCTTTCCTCTCCATGTCAAAAATCTTGATGCCAAAAGGAAACCCAGGTTCATTATCTTGTCCGCTTTCATTACTCATAATTTCCCATTCCCCTTATTCCTACAATGAGTTTTTTGACCTATTTACACTCTCAGAATCCATTCATTACAGAGCTTTCCACATTGAAGACGTCAAGAAAATTTTTCCCAACTTTAAAAAGCACATTTGATAGGTGATCGTACTCATACCAAAACTACAGTTGTAACTGGAATATATGGATGTGAATTATGCCCATTCAAGTGCTAAAATATGTCCACAATGACTTGCATTAGATTATTTTAGGCAAACGACGAAATAATTCAGACATAGTTCATTTGTAATGAAAAGAAAAAGGTCAACTCGTGATTGCAAAGTAAGTCAGGTCCCTTTGTCTTCAAACTTGAGATGTCGAAGGTTTTAAAGAATATTAGAAGATTATCTTAAATTACAAAAAATTCTACTGGTAATTTTATGACCCAAATAGCTTCATTTATAAGTACTGAAAAAAATGATTATTGTACATTCATCAACAATCCCTAAAATTGAACAAAATAGCCAATAAGGACAATGGATGGAAGGACATCGAGCAATTGATAGTGATAAATAATGCTAAAAAATGTAATGAACAATTTTGAAAACATTTGTTCAGACTTTGGATAGCTGCTGCACTAGGTATTGGTTCTTATTCTCAGGACTTCTCAACAAAATTCATGTCAGTGAAATCGTACAGTATCACATAAAGAGTATTTAAAGGAAAAGAAAAAGAGGTTGATATCAAAATTACAAAAAAATGCATAATGACAGTAAATAACTTATTTTGCACATGTGGTCAAGTACATATTCCTCCTACTCGTACTCAAATG
Organism: Pinus albicaulis; assembly: GCA_034641835.2. Lineage (NCBI taxonomy): Eukaryota > Viridiplantae > Streptophyta > Pinopsida > Pinales > Pinaceae > Pinus > Pinus albicaulis. The sequence goes on from JAXQQM020065875.1 coordinate 21,505, forward strand.
GTAGAAGTGCCTACCCATGCACTTCAATGGCAGAAAAGATGCTAAAGCAACTACTCCTATCATCGGATTTTCCGGATGTCTTTAATGTTAAAAGACAAAATTGAATCCTCTTTCTAGAAGTGGAATCTATTCATGAGATCCCGATAGTCAAGAGAAGAATTGGGACATCCACTACTTTGCAGAGAAAATATTTGCAAAGGCAACAATGTAGAAGTACAGATGCAACCACCTTGTGAAAGAGGTCAGACATCAAAAGAACATTCATAAATATAAAGGTCGTAAAATGATCCACTCGTACTTCAAGCAAAGCAATCAATGTTTAAATATATTCTAAGAATCAATAGAGATTGATGTCACTATGACATTCAACATACCTTAAAATAATAATGAGTCACTTCAAACCTAAAGTGAAACAATCTCAAACCATCACATTATATCAAGACTACTTAAGTCTCAGAAAAGGTATGATGGACCCATCATTTAATCAAATTGAGCTGCATAATGGCAGTGGATGATTTATTATACTTCCGATGGATAAATCAATGATGAACCATAAATTGCAAGATTATTTGGAGAATACCAATGCTTCAGACCTGTTCCTTGAAAAAGCATCTTCTTCGGTGCTAAGGACAAATATGATTAAGATCATGAGAAACTACCATTGGATTGGGTCATAATCCCAAATATGTTAAGGGAATAGAAACATAAATCAAGAAAAAAGATAGATGATATTGCAAATTTTGAGAAACAATTAGTTGCCTACCAAGACATCCATGCATCGTAGAATAAAAGAAAAAATTCTAAAGAAGAATTAATGGATTTTCTTTGAAACTGAAATTGCTAAATCTAATAAAGCAAAAAAGGCCTGAAAAGAATTGAAACAGTAAGAAATCAAATACTCCATCCTCTGCTGAACCCAATGATTAAGGGTAGTAATACATTAACAGGTCTGAAGTGCATCATGTCAACAAATTAGACCATACATGCAACTTCCAATTTAAGTACGTACAGTTAATAAAGCCTAATGCAGAAATGAACTCAAGGACAAGAGGCTACAAAGAACAAAGGTGCAAATCCACCACTTAGAACAAAATATGATCTCTCAAAATGAACAAGCAGATAAAACAAGAGAGGTTAACAAATTGGAAAATCAATAGAGAAAAGAAAAGGATCTCACATTGAGAATCTTAGTTAAACAATGAAATTTTGGGACAACATCATCCACTAATAAGAGATGTCCGTCCTCAATTCAAACAATGCAATGCAATCGCATTGATTTAGTCAAATTCACAGAAGAAGTCCTAAGAGCAAGAGAAGAATTGGGAAACAGGCCTGATGAAGCCAATGAACTCATCAAGGAAGTACTTAGAACAAGCAGCAACCTGAAGAACTTGGCATTCAAGACAGATAGGAACCATTTGAAATAAAGAGCTTTACCAAAAAGAACTCGATGCGTAATTTAATCTAAGATGTTCCAGCATGCAAGAAGAAATCATCGTCTTTGGAAAAGATTTGATATTTTTTGACAGCGGACTAATAAGTCTCTTACAAGCCTCTTTAAGATAAATTGATGGACTCCGGAAAGTTAAGGGTTGAAAGAAATTGACATGATTTCCAAGTAATTCGACTAATACTTAACTGTTCATCAACAACAGTATTCCCTACAAAAGAAAGTATTCATGATAGATTGGAAAATTCTGTTTATCGGAGCATGAAGTAAAACATTTGTTCCATGTTAGTCCCATTTCTCTTTCTCAGTATATAGACCGATGAAACCCCTAAAAAGCTAAGAAGCGACCGTGATACTTAATATGAATGGTGGAAGAACTGCTAGAACTTTTAAAATTATCCTTTACTTGAATTTTTGATTATGTACTACAGTAAGTCATGATAAATAAGGATAAAAGGATGAATAAAGGTCAAAGTGTATCAGAGCAGTCAAAGAGTATCAGTTAAACGAAGCATCCAGCACAGAATTACTGAAGAGGACAGCAGCAAGCCAAATCATAGCGCCTGCCTCCAACACATTCTCAAAAGAAGGAAACAACACAACAACAGTTATCATTTTTTCTTATCTACGTGACCATCTGTCTCTATTTTATTGTAATTTACTTATGAGTCATCCTAGATTATATCTCAAGTTGTTATGAGATATTTTTGTAAATTTTTGTATAAATACTCCCTCAATCAGAGTATTGAGTGTGGATTTTTTAGACTTTGCTGTAACATTGACTATTTGGAATAAAGTGATGTTGGATAAATTTTTTGTGCCTAGATGGATGAGGAATTGATGCGAAAGAATTTTTACAGGATTCATGTGTCAGACTACGAATCAATAAGTCATCTTTCTCTTGTGTCTTAAAGTCTTTATATCTATTTATTATATCACTGTGTTTCATTTCTGAATGATTAATGAAAAGGAATAAATCAGAAAGTGCCTAAGTGTAATCTGATTTTAATCATTGTTATTCTAAATGTTTTCTTCTAAACTAGTTTAAACATTGAATTCTTAATTGCTCATGTTTCTCTAGTTTATGAATTTTGATTATTTAGTAAAGAATAATTAAATGCTCTTTATTGATAATCACTCAATTTCCCTCTTTAAATGTGTTGAAAGATTCTTAATTGCCTTTCATCCATTTTAATTCCATCTCATTCACTTTAAAGATCTATAATTGTTCCTGGTTTGATTATATTTCCCTGTGAAACCATATTTTGTTTAGAAACTTAATCCAGTGAAGCCATATTTTTGAATCCATAGCCCAATGGCCTGAACTACTCAATCTTTCCCTCAGCTATCGAATTCCACCACCCAAATTCAAGCAAAACCCCTGAAATTTATAAGTAGCCTAATATCTTCTAAAACAAAGCTAAATTCTATAGAGAGAGCCCTGTTTGGGTACATATTGGCTAGATTATATACCTAAAATATTGTTTTGTGGTTACCTCGGACCCCTTTCCTCTTCCCAACAACTTCAAGGAAAATCTGAGTGATAACATAGTGGCGACTCCACTGTGGATCTGAATAATTTTATTGCTACTTTTTTTTACTTTATAAGCTACAGACAGAGCCTGAAGTTATCCAGGTAGCCTTTGAACTGCTTTTTCTCTGTAATTGCATAGTAAATAAATGCTACTTCAGTCTATCTCTGGTCTAGTTTATGAATTCAACTTTGGTTTCAAACATTTGATTAGTTCCTCTAGTTAAATAAATTTTTTAAGAAAATTTAAATCCAATATCCGAAACTTCTTAAAAATATTATTGAAATTGTATTGTTCATTTCATTTAAACCAAAAAACCAAAAATATCACTTAAGAAAGCTAGCTTCATAAAGGACTCGTTACACTAGGGCTAATCCTGATCGAAATCCACCGCCTATGTTTCAAAATGCAAATTTGATTGCCAGAATTATTAGAAGACAAGATAGTAAAGAAAGCTCTGGAATTTCTCGACCTCTCTATAGATCTATATCCTATCCAGTGAAGTGGATTTATCTTGAGGACGAACCTTTTGACGAGCAGTTTGAAACATCTTTATTTGTAATTTTTTCTGAATGTGAGTTGTCCAATTTAGTTCCAGACCCAATATTTCTTGAAGATTAACAATTTGAATTTGTTACTTCACATCTTGACAAGCATTTGTGAGATTCCATACATTCTGAGTTTACCTCTGAAGAAGCTTCAAATATTTCTATAATTACTTCAGCTTCTCCCTGTTCATCATCATTTCATCAAACATCTCAACCTCAAACTACCCCTTCTACTCCTCCATCCACCACTCATAGACCAACCTCACTTGTTATATTACCACTACCTCTTCCAATGGAAAACAGATATGCTCCCTTAAGATTTACAGCTAATCTAGGGGCTATGCCCCAAGATTACCAAAGTAAGATCACTCCTTTTGATGGTTCTGGTACTTACACTGCACAACAACATACTAATAAGATGACTGATTATTTTGAAAATTATGAAATAGATGCTGATGATGTAAGAATGAGAATTTTTGTCCAAAGTCTTACTGGAGAAGTCAAAACCTGGTTCAGAGATCTTCCTGCAAATAGTGTTGCTGACTTACCAGCTCTTTATACAACATTTTTAAACAGATGGGAAAAGAAGAAATATCCTCTTCAAATCTTATCAGACTTTGGAAAACTAAAGAGAGGACCAAATGATACTATGCAAGATTATTTCACCAGATTCAATGAAGCTTACAATGTTGTTCCCCAAAATCTTAGACCTCCTCCAGATTCAGTATTAATCAAATTCCCTGATGGATTTGATTCTGATATAGCATATCAGCTTAGGGAAAGAGCTCCTCAAACTTTAGAAGAAATGCAAAGTATATTTGTTAGTCTTGAAGCTAACCTGATAGAGAAATGAGCTAGAGCTAGAGATGAAAGGAGAATGCCTATAAACGAAGAACCCACAGCTTTTGAGAAGAAACTAGATGCTATTATCAAAGGAATGGAAAGGATAGGAGATAGAGTAGAAACCATTGAAAAGAATAAAGCTCCTTGGGATGGTCAACCTAGCGATACTGTGAGAAATCTGAACTTCAGAAGAAACGAAAATCAAAATACTGGAAAAACTGGTCCTGACCAAAATATTAGGCCCCCTTTCCAGGAAAATTATGTTGAAGGCTCAACTTCTGAAGAAACAACTGAAGATGTTCAAATAAACAATGTCACTGAAGGTGATAATGAACTAGAAATTTTCTTGACCCAAGAGGATCAAGAGGCTCATATTCTTAAGCAATTTCAAACCCAGTCAGGAGAATCATTTGAATTTAAGGAAGGATATGATACAGCCATCTACGAAGTTCATAAACAATACAATTTGAGGAGCAGAAGAGTTGATGTTCTGGAAGCAAGTAAACATAAAACTTCAAAATAGCCCTTCAAAGGTAAAATTAATACTGCCACTGTAAATATTCTTTCCAAATCAGATCCTAACCCTGCCCACCCAATAATTGAAGATGTATCTGATACTCAACTGAATAACAAACAACTTTCCAATACTCTTCCTCCCAAAGTAAATGTAGAGGAACCTCCAGAAGTTGATTCGAAAACAACTTCAGCACACAAACGCACTCCTGAGAAGGAGAAAAAAACTGAAAACACAGAAGAAAAAGACAATCCAACTATTAGAAATACAAGAACTCAAACCAAGAAACCTTTTAATCTGGAAGCTGAAGTAGGAAAATTAAGGATAGCTATTCCATTGTCTGAATTAGCTAAACATGATGTCTACAGAAGCCAAATTCATAAATCGCTCAATATTACTGGAAGTGATGATTCAGTAAATGCTTTTGACGATCAACCTAGATTATTATTTGGCGCTGAAGTAAATGGAAAACCAGAAATTGGAGGAACTCCTCCATTTTATGTGAGTTTGAATATACATGATAAAATACTTCATAATGCCATGCTTGATTCTGGGGCATCTCACAATTTAATGCCCAAGGCTGTAATGGAAATATTAAACTTAGACATCACCAGACCATACAAAGATCTTTTTTCTTTTGATTCAAGTCAGGTGAAATGTTTAGGACTAATAAAAAATTCGTGTGTTACTTTGGTTCAATACCATGCAAAAACAATTTTGATGGATATAGTAGTAGCATACATTCCTCCAAAATATGGTATGTTGTTGTCTATATCTTGGGGTGCAAAACTTGGAGGATCTCTTCAATTAAACATGTCATATGCTACCATTTCAGTATTCGGCCAACCTAAGAGACTATACAGAGAAACCTTGATGAAATATGTAGTCAGTAGTCAGGAGAAACATGAAAATTTCCCTATCTACTCAGTACACTTTGATATGGACTCATTTATTCTCTATAATGCTGAAACTGATCTTCCCACTGAACTAGAAGCACCAGCATCTGAACCAAAATAAAATGCAAATAAAAAATCTAGTGTTCAAATCCAATAAATCTCTGAAGAAAAAGAAACATCAGAAACCCAAGAAAAACCAGAAGAAAGTAAAAAATGAGATCTCACTGTTAAGAAAGTTCCTGAAACACCTGATGAAAATTATGAACATGAAATTCTTTGGCATTTAGAATTTGATGGTTCAGTTAATAAGTTAGGAGCAGGAGCTATAATTTGGATACATAACCTTGAAAATGATCATGCTGAATGCCATGCTTACAGATTGAACTTTAAATGCACTAATAATATGGCAGAATATGAAGCTCTTTTGTTAGGGCTTAAACTTGTCAAAAATTTAGGGGAAATTAGAGTATCTGTCATAGGAGATTCTGATTTAATCATTCAACAGATCAAAGGTGAATTTTCGACAAAAGATCTCAGACTAAGAGAATATGGAGGAACAGTTGTAGAGATTCTTAATACCTTTCTATAGGCTCAACTTGCAAAAATCCCCAGAAAACAAAATTTTCATGCTCATAGTCTTGCAATGTTTGCTAGAACTTGTAAATTACCGTTTGAACCTAATAATTAGTTCACAACTGAGATTAAACACAGACCTGCTATACCAGAAAATTTTAAGAATTGGAAAGTGTTTGTAAATGACAATGAGATTAAAAACTTTCTAACTTTAGAGAATGAATTTTCTAACAGTAATATATATGAGGATACAGTCAATGAATACGATCAAATAAATGAACAAGAAACACACATTTCAAAAGAAAGTGCAACTCAAATGCTTCATCCAACGAAATTCACCAAAAAAGACATGCAGGACGTCAAACAAATGGAGGTTGATGAGATTATAGAAGATGAATCTGAAATCATTAATCTGAAAGATAATCATTTGCCTAAAGGATCGACTCCTTTGGAGGATCTTTTTGACTCTAATGACATTCCATTAAAACCTAAAATGGAACCATTGAAAGTTGATATTGATAAATACAATCTGGGAACTGAAGAAAATCCTAAAATAATAAAATTATCTAAATCTTTGCCTCCAGATCAAAAATCAAAATATGTTGAATTAATAAAAGAATTCCAGGATGTCTTTGCCTTGAATTATGGAGATTTGAAGTCATATGATACATCTATAATTCAACATACAATACCTCTAAAACCAGATCAAAAACCATTTAAGAAGAAACTCAGAATAATCAACCCTATACTGTTGCCTTCAATTGAAAAGGAAATCAAATGAATGTATGAAACAGGGATAATAGCTCCAATTATATTTTCAGAGTGGGTGTCTAATCTAGTCCCTACTAGGAAGAAAAATGGAGAGATCAGATTGTGTGTTGATTTAAGAAATCTAAACAAGGTTTCTTTGAAGGATAATTATCCTTTACCCAAAATGGATCACATTTTGCAAAGGGTAGTAGGTGCTTCAAGGATTTATCTTTTAGATGGGTTCTCATGATACAACCAGATTCTAGTTCATCCTGATGACCAGGAAAAAACAGCTTTCACAACACCATGGGGTACCTTCAAGTACGTTAAAATGCCATTTGGGCTCAAAAATGCTGGAGTAACCTTCCAAAGAGCAATGGACATTGAGTTTGCAAAAGAAATTCATGACTTTCTTGTTATATATCTAGATGATTTAACTGTTTTTCCTAAATCAGATCAACAACATTTGGAACATCTCAGACAAGTCTTCATAAAATGCAGAAAGTATGGTATCTCCTTGAATCCAAAAAAGTCCTTATTTGGTATTGAAGAAGGTAAAATTTTGGGCCATATTATTTCCAAATATGGTATCAGAATTGATCCTGCTAGAATCGAAGCCATATTGCAGATACCTCATCCCAGAAATATCAAAGAACTGCAAGCTTTCATAGGAAAAATAATTTTTTTGAGAAGATTCATTTCTAGTTTAGCTGAATTAATTAGATTGCTTACTAACATGTTAAGAAAGGATTCGAGTATTAAATGGATAGTAGAAGCCAAGAAATCATTTGAAGATATTAAAATGGCTTTGACCAGAACACCAGTTCTTACCAGTCCACAATTTGATAGAGACTTCATAATATTTTCATTTGCATCAGAACATACTGTAGTAGCTGTTTTATTACAAAAGGATGATCAAGGATGTGAAAAACCTATAGCCTTTTTTGGTAAATCAGTAAGAGATGCATCATTAAAATACAACATCATGGAAAAACAAGCTTTTGCACTTGTAAAATCCATTAAATATTTTAGAATCTATATATTGTATTCTCATGTGATAGCCTATGTACAAAATGTTGTTGTTAACTCAAGATGGAATTGAGGGAAAAAGAGGAAAATGGATTGCTACCATATTAGAATATGATATTGAGATAAAACCTACAAAACTGATAAAAGGATAGGGATTGGCTCAACTCATGACAAAAACAAATTGCCAAGCCCTGGATATTATTGAACTGGATAACGAATAGGAGATGGTGACTCCACAAATCAGCCAGGCCTTCTTAGATTCACTTTGGTACGCTGATATAATTTATGTATTGTTAAACCTGTAGGCTCCTCCAGGGTTATCCAAAACAAACGAAGAGGTTTTTAAACATGACATCTTTGAAGTATTGTATTTTAGATAATGTTATCTTTTGGAAAAATCATGATGGTATTCTATTAAATTGTTTGTTAAAAGATGAAGCTGACAAGGCTCTCAATGAATTATGTTACACCATTTTTTGGTCATCTAACCTATTATCATTAGATGGACCCAAGTACACCATGTAAGACCAGTTTTACCCTAAGTAAAACTGCTTTCACTATGTTAAAACAGGAAAACCCAAAAGGAAATATTAAACAAACCTAGATTTGTTTGATTTTCCTCATGGAATAATTAATTAAACCATAATTTAATTATTATTCCCAGTCATGTTTAACCCAAAATCAAAGAAATTAATTAGATAAACCTTTATTTGTCTTATTATTTTCTAGGAATAATTATTTAAACCTTATTTAGATGATATTCCTTGTTAAATATGACCAAATCACCCACAAATAATTAAATAAATCACTATTTATTTGATTAGCTTCTAACCGCTTCCTTAAAAAGATAAATAAATCATTTATTTATTTATTTTTGACAAATTAAGGGATTTGACCCAAGTCAGATACCTTTTCCCTCCAACAAATATAGTAAAATATTCCATAAAAAGTGGATCTAGATCTGGTTAACCCATGCACCAAGATCTAGAATGACCCAATATTTTGTTATAAATAGGAGGGTTTTTCCTACCATTCTTCACCTTTTGTTGCCTATTAGATCACTCTGGATCTATACACTTGGTCACCATTTTCTGCCATTTGCTGTGTGAGCTCCCTTTGAGTTTCATTCTTTGTGTGGGTTTTCTACACCAACAAGAGAGAGAAATATTAGATCTGAAGTGCTGAGGACTTCCAAGAACCCATCCCACTGAGGAGAATTGGATACGCCTTCTTGTTTTCCTCCCAGGTGCCCCATTAATATAAAAATTCTTTCAAAAATTGTTCTTGTCTTGTCTATTGGTATATGGAGAAAACCCTTACTTTTTTTGCTTAATGTCTTTCCATGCATAGATCTGGTTTTTTGCAGCTCTTTTATGTCTAACTAACCGGAGATCTAAAGATATTGGCAGCCACTTTTGTTGTTAGGGCTATTAGTTATGCGTAGCTAAAGTGGTCCTTTTTCGTACACTTCGACAAAGGATTCATACTAACAAATGTCGACTTCACACGGGTTTTGAATTACGACCGCTGTCGTTTTTCATATTCCTGCATATCCAGCTACTTCAGACCCTAGGGCTTCTTTTCAGCTGTTTATTTTTCCTATTTTTATGTTGTTTTTCTCACATAAAACCCTAAAACATTAAAATTTCTAACTTCTGTGTGTTTCTGGCCCTATTGCGCAGGTAAGCGACACCAGCAGCAACTGAGACGGCAAATTTTCTGAAAATCTGCCGCCGAGACAACCGGAATGGGGGGTCGCACTTTTTGGCCCATAAACTACGACCTGGACCTCCAGGTCACAATTTTCTGCCCCTTTTCTACGACCTGCACTGAAAACAGGTCAGAAACTGCGACCTGCCAGTTTTTTAGTGATTTTTCTGCAATTTTTCTGGGTTCTGCTGCAGCTTCTGTCAGGGTCTTCCAGCCTTTGTCTTAGCCCGCTTTGACCAAGTTCTGATCTGTTTTTACTCATCTAAGTGGGAAACTATCCCCTTAGGGCTTTAGTACCCTCCACTTTTTGTGGAAGAGTTTTAGCTGTTTCAGCCGTCTGTTTTTCAGAGCTTCAGCCTCCTTTTTTCCATATTTGTTACCTCCCTTTCAGATCCATTGAAATCAGCTCTTCTACTTCTCAAATCACCTCTTGAAGATTTGTTTGGATCTACTTTTAGGGCCTCCACCTTGCCCCCTCCGTATTTTGCTGATTTCCTTCCTTTTTCCAGCCACCTTGCCTCTGTCTTTTGGCAGTGATCTGCACCTCTTTTCAGCAGCTTTATCCTTTAGATTACTGTCCCTTTTGACCTTAGATCTATTGGCCTCTTTTCCGTGTGTTTTGCCTAGATTTTTCCCTTTCTTTTCAGATTAGTTTTGAGAGACCCGCCTTCTTGGGTTAGATAGATACACAAGTAGCTGTTATTTTTATGTTATTTCAGCATTATATACTGTTCTCTATAGGTTTATTTTTAGTTACGCAACACACTTTTTTCTTGCTCTAAAAATGGTAAGGGTTTAAAAATTAATATTAAAGCACGCCACACACTGACCCTAAAAGAAGAAGCGCCTGGTTAACACCACCTGGCAAAGACTCTAAAATCAATTGTCACTGCACCTTTTCTGCCCTTGACCTCAATTGATTCTGTCCCTTTCTACCCCTGTCGGTTTCCTTCTTCCTGTTGTCATTGCGCCCCCAGGGCGCCTTTCCCGGAGACTTCTTGGCCTTCACCCTCAGTTTTCTATCGATCGACCTGCTCCGACCCGCCATCGTCGAGCCAGTCCTCCTCCGAGTCCGCACTCCGACTCCTCTCCTGATTCATCGGGTTCCCCTTCTCCTCCTGGTTCTCCCCCTACCACCATGTCTGGTCCAGGGCCTAACGCTAGTGGTTCTCCCGGCCCTAATGCTGGCCCGAATACTAGCAGAACCACCACAGGAACGACCCCGGCCACCCCCTTGCTGCCGTACATTGCAGGCCTCAGCCTCCCCGATTTCAATCAGTTGATCAACGACCCTATCCGCCACGATGTTGGTTGGCCTGCCATGCCAACCAAGCTCCCTTCTGACATCCCTAAATTTGAAGGCCAAGCCAGAGAAGATCCAACCAATCATGTCCAATCTTTCCACATGTGGTGTTCCTCCAATTCTATTACCGATGACTCCATCCGTCTTCGTTTGTTCCAACGCACGCTTACCGACGAAGCTTCTAAATGGTATGTTGAACAAGCCACCTCTTCCCATACCACCTTTTCGACCCTTGCCCAAGCCTTTTTGTCCTATTTCCAGCTCCCTCTCCGATACGACACTGGAACGGAGCTCTTGACTTTCTTTAAGCAATCCTCTTCAACCTGCCTTTCCGCCCATGTTCAGGAATGGCGAAGAAGACGGAGCTTATGTTGAGCCCCTCCCTTCGAAGATCGAGTTTATATGGACTGGTTCCTCCGCACCCTTCCAGCTCCCATCGACAAAGATGTCGCCTCCCATTTTCCTCAAACCGAAGAAGCCGCCCTCCAAATAGCTTTGAAATATGACCTGATCTACGCTCAATCTGGTTATGTTTATACTGTTCTCCCTGACCTCCCCAGGCCCGGTGGCGCTAACGCCCCGGGGGCATCTCATTCTGCCGACGGTATCGTTGGAGCCCTTTCCCATCCGTACGCTCAACCTCCTATGGGCTATGGTCTCCCTCAGGGAGGGGCCAGCACCTCCAACACTCTTCCCCCTCCCGGTAGCATGTATCCAGGATACAGCATGCCTCCTCCTTTTGCCCAACCTCCTGCTTACCTCAATGTTGCCCAACCTAACCATTACCTTTATCCGCAGCCTAGTGCGCCAGCTCCTCCAGCATATGCGCTTCCATCTCCCTTGCCTCCTCCAAACCCACAACAGCACTTACAGCCCCCTCCAGGGCAAGTATTTGCACAGCAGGGCGCGACTAATCCCCCTTCTTCTCAAAGAAGGCGGAGAGGCAATCAAAACCAATCTGCCCCTGGTACCCATGGACCCAATCCTGGTGTGGACCCTAACACTGCCAACCAGCAACAGGGCACTCAGCCCAAGCCAGACAGGCCGCTTCGCACAAATAAGCCTTGTTCGTGTTGCGGTGTTTATGGTCATTACACCCACGATTGTCCCCTCTTACCCCAGATGCGGCAGATGTGGGAGTCTCAAGCCACATTGCGCGGTCAACACGCCTCCCCTCATGCTCCTCCTAATGTGGCCACTACCCAACCAGCTGTGTTTACTGATCCTTTCCCTCAGCAAGGATTCGTGGCTACCCAACCACCTGACAGCCAGGTCACCACTCCCCCTTCCCTTTCTGGTTCCTCTGATTACCAGATCCTTATGATGCACTCCGATCCTTCCCCGACCGTCGACCTTCACCTTCAAACTCGGTCTCGCCAGTACCCCCAGTCTCCTGCTCAGTCCGCCTCCGAGCCTCCCTCTTTAGGTTCTACAGAGCCTCTTGCGACACCGAATGGCCCCTTACATATCCCTCAACCCAAAGTTGAGTTTCATACCAAGACTCCTAAGCGACCATTACGTTGAAAAGCTTCTTTGAGTTGAGCTGCTCATTCATATAGCATAGTAGATGATTTGGCGCAATCTCCTGCCGCCATTTCCACACTGGAACTCCTCCAGTTGTGCCCTTCCCAAAAGAAGGCTCTACTATCTGCCGTGGGCATTGTAGATCCTGCTGATGACCAAATGATTGTTTTCGACGCCACTCAATCGGACAATCCTCCTCTCCCTCCTTCCGTCACCTTCCAAATCCCAGTCAAAATCCGGAACGCCAACGTGTCCCGGTGTATTATTGATGAGGGGGCATCCACCTGCGTGATGTCCGCTTCGGTTTGGAAGAAACTCGGATCCCCTGAGCTGGCCCCTTCCACGATCACCCTTCGAGCATGGGACGGTCATGCCTCCCAACCCATCGGCCTGTTTCGTAATTGTCCTATCACCCTCGCCGGTAAGACTGTTTGCGTTGACGTTGAAGTCATCGACGCCCCGCTAGATTACAACATTCTATTGGGGTGAAGCTACACCTATGCTATGTCTGCTATCCCATCCGCAGTCTTTCGCAAGATGTCTTTCCCCCATAATGGAAAGATAGTCACCGTTGACTAGTTGACATATCATGAGCCAAAATCTCAGACCTCACCTGAGACGACCATCTCTTCTATAGCCAACAATCAAACCGTCGATTCCTTGACCAGTGTCTCCCCCGGCATTTACAAAGATTCCTCCCTGCTTGGAACTTTCCTTAACCCTCCCCCTCCTCCTATCACTGATCCCAGCTTATCGAATGTTTGCATGATGCAATTGTCTCAGGTTGCCCTTACGCGGCCTGCCTCGGCTAGTCAGCAACCTCCCCCTCGCCCTCCGCACCCCGCTCCTAGCCATTAATCTCAGCCAGCCAGACCTCCTCCTTCTGGCCCTCCCCCTACAGCTGGTATCCCTGACCCCCTTTATCCCCCTGGCTCGGTTCCCCCAGGCCTTAACCATCTCGGAGCCGTCCCTCCTGGTCATTACCCTGCTGGGCAGATACCTTTCCTGGCTCCCCCTCCCGGAGTATTTTCTGTCCCCGTCATGGCCACCCTCTCTCTCCCTAACCTGACCCTCGACATACTCGTCTGGTAAATTGACCCTCCAGTCGCTACCCCTCCCGGTCACCCCAAACCTTACCTTGCTTTGACACCGGTCCAACCGGTCCCCCTCACCTCCTCCGGCCCCCCCAGCACCTCCACAGGACCCTACCCCTATGGTGCCAGCCCCCAGAAAGAAAGGAAAAGTCCGTAAGGGGGCAACCCATTAGGACCAGGCCGCCCCGACAACCCCTACCCCTCCACGACCGCCAAAGCCCGCTATCCACTACGCTTTGTGTGATATCGTCGGTCACGCCACCCATATGTGTCCTGAATTTCCGCACCTCAAGATTCTGGTCAACGAGACGTTTCCCGACTCTAACATCCCCAAAGTCTACGTCACTATCCCAGACTCTATCCCGAAACTCAAAACCTTGCGCACAAACCACCCTTGTGCTTTGTGCGATTTCCACGGCCATTACACCCACCTCTGTCCCCGCCTTGACGAGTATCATTCCTCCTTGGACATGTACCGCCAATTCAAGGCCACTTCGATAGGACCAGAGGATCTTCCTACTCCCATTCACATTCCTCCTCCCACTATCGAGCCAACAGAGTCGTCAATCACCATTCTGTACCTGTCATCATCCTTGCGAGATAGTTCACCTACCCTTCAACCTGTAGATACTCTCGGCTCCTCAGCCGACCTTGGATCTGTTGATATTGCACATCTGAGCCCTTCTCCTCCTGATGACCCGTCACACATCACTACCTCCTCGGGTGACCTTTCTTCCTCCAGTCTTCCCATCTTCCAATCCGATGAAGACATTATGGAAGCCATGACCAACCCAGACTTTCCATGGGACGATATGCACCATCGCGCATACTTCCTCCCACAGCAGTCCCATGACCAATTTTCTGTGGAAACCAAAGACTTCATCCCCAATGCAGTCGATTGGTTCAAAAACCCCATCCCTACACCTGATGCTTTCGAAGAAGGAAACATGGCCAATATCTCTCCTACCATCAAAATCGACATTTCAGTCACCCCAGGTATCCAATAATATATCACCTTAGGCGCTCAATGCACCCCGGAAGAAATCGAAGCTTACACCAAGATTTTCAAATAATTCCACGATATTTTCGCTTGGTCCTATTCTGAAATGCCCGGACTCGATCCCGCCATTGTTGAACACCATATCGATACATGGCCTGACGCCAAACCGGTCCGTCAAAAGTTGAGACCCATTCATCCTTCCAGACGTGACGCTATCAAAGCCGAAATCGACAAGCTCAAGCATGCTGGTTTCATTTACCCCATTGAATACACCACTTGGGTATCTAACCCAGTTCCTGTTCTCAAGAAACAAGGCACCATCCGTGTCTGCACGGACTTTCGCGACTTGAACCAAGCTTGTCCCAAAGACAACTTCCCCACACCATTCATTCAACAAATCATTGACGAGTGTGCGGGGCATGAGGTTCTATCCTTTATGGATGGTTTCTCCGGATACAACCAAATTGCTATCCGTCCTGCCAATCAACTCAAAACCGCGTTCATTAGTCCGTGGGGAACTTTTGCTTACCGGGTCATGCCTTTCGGCCTCAAAAACGTCGGCGCCACTTTTCAACGGGCCATGTCTTATTTTTTCCACGACTTAGCTCACATTATCCTTGCTTATTTAGACGACCTCACTGCACGTTCTAAGCATCGGGCGCAGCACCTCCACGATCTGCGTACCATTTTCCTCCGATGTCGCAAGTATAATATCCGCCTTAACCCGTTGAAATGCGTCTTTTTCGTTCTTGCCGGCCGTCTCTTAGGCTTCATCGTGTCTAAGGATGGTATCACTCTTGACCCTTTGAAATTTCAAGCCATTCTTGAGCTTCCCATTCCACGTACCCTCCGCCAGCTCCAAAGTCTCCAAGGCAAAGCTAATTTTCTTAGACGGTTCATCCTTGACTACGCCACCACTGCACACGGGTTCCTTAGACTCCTCTGATCTTTTATCCCTTTTGTTTGGTATTCCTATGCTCACGAGTCTTTCTATGCCCTCAAGCAGGCTCTCACATCTGCTCCCTTGATCCGCCCTCCCGACTTTGATCGGGACTTCATCCTGTATATCTTCGCTTCCACCTATTTGGTCATTGGAGTCCTTATCCATGAAGATGACAATGGTATCAAGCATGTGATCTACTACGTCAGTAAGAACCTTGTAGGGCCCCATGTTTCCTACTCACCTGAAGAAAAATTAGCACTCGCTGTAGTGTTCTCAGTCCAAAAACTTCGTCATTATATCCTCATGTGCTCCACCAAGGTTGTGACTAATTCCAACCCCTTGGCTTTCCTATTGAGTCGTCGTATCCTTACTGGGAAATATGCCCGTTGGGTCGTTATTCTTCAAGAATTCGACCTCAAATTCGTCACACCAAAGAGTAAGAAAGGCTTAGCCCTCGCTGAGCTCATTTCTGAATTACCTACCGGAGCGCTAGACCCCCCAGTTAATGATGATTTTCCTGATGAACACTTATTTGCCATTACTACCGACGACCCATGGTATGGCGACATTCTTACTTACTTGCGAACCCAAAATTTCACCCTTCACCTTGATCGTGAGGCTCGCCGACGCATCTGACACCAAGCCCCCCGATACCTCCTTATCGGTGACGACCTCTATCGTCGCGGGGTTGATACCGTCCTTCGTCGTTGCCTCACACACGCTGAAGCTGAACAGGTCCTTAATGCCTGCCATAGCGGCGCTTGCGGTGGCCACCTCTCCAGTCTTGCTACTGCCCAGAAAGTCATGAGCGCTGGGTATTTTTGGCCTTCTCTCTTTAGTGATTGCATTGAGGCTGTCAAACACTGTCCCAATTGCCAACATTTCACCCCTAAGGCGCGAGCTCCCCCAGCTCCCATCCATCCGGTCATCTCAACCGGCCCCTTCTGTAAATGGGCCATCGACTTTATGGAGTGTCGCCCGCCATCTGCTGGTAACCACAAGTATATCATCGTGGTGGTCGACTATTTCACCAAATGGGCCGAGGCCATGCCAACATTCAACAACACAGCAGCTACCGTGGCCCTCTTTTTCTTTAACCATGTTATAGCTCGATTCGGGGTTCCCAAAAAATTGGTCTCTGACCATGGCAGACATTTTGAAGATGAGATATGGCGTGAGCTATCCTCACTGTTGGGTTTTGAGCACCAATATTCCTCCTCCTATTACCCCCAAGGTAATGGCCAAGTTGAATTAGTCAACAAAATCCTCAAAACTATGCTTCAACGAATGGTGAATAAGCACAAAACCAACTGGCATCTCATGCTCTTCCCTGCTTTGTGGGCCTATCCAACTTCTGTTAAAACCGCCACCGGGTTTACTCCTTTCCACCTAGTTTTTGGAGAGGAGGCAGTCTTACCGATCGAGTGTGAAATTCCTTCCCTACATCTGGCCGTTGAACTTCTCCCTGACACCCAACCTCTAGAACAACAACTTATCATGCTCGAGCGCGCTTCCGAAGACCGCCGTGTTGCCTTGCAAACCATGGAAGCGGCCAAAAAGCACACCAAAGCTCAGTATGACCGAAAAGTCCAGCCTCGCACTTTTCACGAAGGCGACCTTGTTCTAGTATATGACCAGGCCCATGATGTCCTTGGTCATGGGAAGTTTGACTCATTATGGCTAGGCCCTTACATCATTAGTAAGGATCTCGATAAGGGGGCATACCTCTTAGAAGATTTCGAAGGCCATCCCCTTCCTAATCCTCGCAATGCACTCTATCTTAAGAAATATTACCCTTAGCATTTCCCTTCTGAAATGCATGTTTTATTTTCTTTTAGATAGCCAGCATCTGTTTTTTCATGTTTATGATTTGCTGCTTCACCCGGACCCATTTTGTCCAAGAAGGGCCACTCCACCTCCGCTTTAAATCGAATTTCCTCACTTACAACACTTGTATTTAGGGCATCACTTCGCCCCCATACTTGTCCATGTTCGTGTCAATTTTCGTCATGAGTTCCCACCTTGAACTCATGTTTTCATGGTCCCCCATTGGGCCTTTACTATGTGGCAGCACTATTGCGTCGCCTTTGTTTAGAGCATCCAAGTTGAGTCATCATTGCCTCCATGGAGTCTATACTGATTCCCTTTGTACCCCACTATAGCCCTCCATCTGTCATTGCTTGGTATCTCTCTTGTGTCACACATTATGACCTTCAGTTCCACTGTCCCCCATCCCTGATTATGTTGTGTCAGTCACTGCCATGTCATTCATGCCCTTTATGCTCTAGCAAGGGAAGTCATCCATTAGCTACTCAGTCCTTTCCACTTCACTATCATCATTAGTGTCAGTCTGTCCGTCGCTCTACTCTTTTCTCTCGTGCCTTAGTTGAGGGTCTCTCATTGCCTCACCTATGGCGGACCTCCTTCTGTCGACATCAGCTCATTCATTCCAGAAGCCAGGTCTAGAGGGCGGTGTACCTTGGTTCCAACTTCCACTCTTGTTCGGTGCCTCGGATCAGGCAAAGGGATATCTCCTTTCCCTTTGGCTTGATTGTTTCTCCAGCTCCTTTCAGCATGATCGAGATCCGTATACTTGATGGTCTAGTGATCCAGCAGCAGCTCTTGATGATTCCCCAGGTGTGTGTGTGATGTCTCAACCCTCATGAGGGGGTGGCCCTGCAGGTAGCCCCCCACATGCCTGGATGACCTCTTCATTGCAGCCTTCGATGCAGCTCCAGATATTTGATGATGTTGGCCGTAGCCACTTGCAGCGCCTCTTCGACTTGCATGTATCAGTCAGATTTTGTGAGCCCTTCCCCATTTACAGGGGGCATTTGGGTTGTATTTGTATCTCATGTACTCAGATATTATTGTACAAGTCCTGGTTGTTATCCCAGGCACAACATGTATATGGGATTCCTCATTGTATTTTTATCTGGCTCATGATTATGCCAACTGTACTTTATGGTTCGGTCCCTTGTTTACTGGACACACTATTCTTTTGTACTTTGTCTCGGCGGGCATAGGTATGCCTCCCCCGCCACCTTCAGCACAGGTACCCTCTCATAAAAAGAGACTTGTTGCACTTGCGAGTCTCGTCTCCTCAAGGTCTAGTCCTTCAGCACACTATCTACCTCACATTTCTCTCTCTAACATCCCTTTTGTTGTCTAGTGATTGTGTTCTTACAACGTACTTCGGTCATACGATTTGCTCCTGACACTCGCACGCTGGGGGGCAATCTGTTACACCATTTTTTGGTCATCTAACCTTTTATCATTAGATGGACCCAAGTACACCATGTAAGACCGGTTTTACCCTAAGTAAAACTACTTTCACTATGTTAAATTAGGAAACCCCAAAAGGAAATATTAAACAAACCTATATTTGTTTGATTTTCCTCATGGAATAATTAATTAAACCATAATTTAATTATTATTCCCAGTCATGTTTAACCCAAAATCAAAGAAATTAATTAGATAAACCTTTATTTATCTTATTATTTTCTAGAAATAATTATTTAAACCTTATTTAGATAATATTCCTTGTTAAATATGACCAAATCACCCACAAATAATTAAATAAATCACTATTTATTTAATTATCTTTCAACCACTTCCTTAAATAATTAAATAAATCATTATTTATTTAATTATCTTCTAACCGCTTCCTTAAAAATATAAATAAATCATTTATTTATTTATTTTTGACAAATTAAGGGATTTGACCCAAGTCAAATACCTTTTCCCTCCAACAAATATAATAAAATATTCCATAAAAAGTGGATCTAGATTTGGTTAACCCATGCACCAAGATCTAGAATGACCCAATATTTTGTTATAAATAGGAGGGTTTTCCCTACCATTCTTCACCTTTTGTTGCCTATTAGATCACTCTGGATCTACACACTTGGTCACCATTTTCTGCCATTTCTTTAATGCGAGAGCTCCTTGAGTTCCATCCTTTGTGGGTTTTTTACACGTGAGAGAGAAATCTTAGATCTGAAGTGCTGAGACTTCCAAGAACCCATCCCGAGGAGAATTAAATCGCCTTCTTGTTTTCCTCCCAGGTGCCCTTAATATAAAAATTCTTTCAAAAATTGGTCATGTCTTGTCTATTGGATATATGGAGCAAACCCTTCTTTTTACTGCTTAATGTCTTTCTATGCATAGATCTGGTTTTTTGCAGCTCTTGTCTTGATCAACTAACTGCAGATCTGAAGATATTGGAAGCCACTTTTGATGTTAGGGCTATTAGTTATGCGTAGCTAAAGTGTCCTTTTCGTATTTTTCGTACACTTGACAAAGGATTCATGCCTTTAAAACCACCCTCATCTCAACAACATAAAACATAATAACTGTAAGTAATTATTTTCCAAGATTTTTAGAGGAAATCCCTTTATGAGTGGAAAATACAAATCAGGTAATATCTTTCTTATATACTCATATTACAACTTGTTTTAGTGTTCTATAATCACTAGTTTTCAACAATGAAAACTATTTATCTTTTCATGATTTATATTTTTGTTACAGGATAATATACCCTAGGGCTGTGTTGGGAACCACAACATATCAAGAGGCATACAACAACAAGAAGCATACAAATTTGCAGTCTTAAATTTAAAACTAGTAAACTGGGAAGAAGGAGTAGTACCCGTAGGTCCTACATTTGAAGGTGATATCATAGGGTTCAAACCCTCTACTTCTCCTAGTGCTTCAAAACCTGCAACTAATTCAAGAAAAGCACATATACTAGTGATAATTCAAAGCATGTTCAAGATATTAGTGTGAGATCATATAAGCATATAAGCATAAAACAAGAAAACATTAATAATAATATCATAGTCATGTATAAAGCATAAAGATCATGACTATCAAGAATGAGACAAATATTTTTTATTGATGAATGTAAATATGTGTGAGGAATTCCACCTGATTCATCCACGACTCTAAGGGAAACCGTCCTCCGGATCCGTCCAACCCAAGCCTCAAGATTCTCCTTCTAAATGCATACGCATGGATATCATATAAGATAAATCAGCATATCTATGAGGGAAACAAGGGTTTACACAATGTAGGAGTGCATGAAGCACATGGATAAATCAGACTTGATCAGGGATAAAATGGCTACAATATCAATATCCTATCTTTCTCCTCCATTTAGGCCTTCCCACGAGGTGTATTTATACCACCCTAAAATAGTTGTTTCAGTTGGGATACAGTTAGGCCACGGGCTGTTGTAGGTAGGATTCTGGTGGAACCCGTAAACCCTGCCCAAAAAATAGGGATTTTTATATCTTTTCATATTTCAACTTATATACGAGGGTTGGGTATAGATGGACCCACGTGTACATGCACTTTTGAGAGGGAAGAGTTGTGTATGGAATTTAGAATAAAATTTTTTATATGAAGGAAAAAGTTTGAAGGGCAAGAGATGCCCAAGGCCATAACTCAAAGAATCAAGTAAATAGAGGTGGAAAGTGATGTTATAACAAAGTTTAAGCTTTAGAAAAAAGAATTAAAGTAAAATACATAGTTTTTGAAACTGAAGCAATAAAGTCTCAATGTTTAATTTTTCCTTAATTAAATTGGGAAAATTCCAAATTCCAAATAAATAGTCAACTTGGAGGAGTTAATGGAGGTGAGATGGCTCTTGTAACTCAGTTAGGAACATTGAATTCAATTTAATGAGTTCAATTTTAGTTGATGTGAGTTGATTCCTAACAAATGGGAGTTTAGCTCAGTTAATTCGAGTTAGGGGCAAGAACATTAGTTGTGTTCAGTGAATTCATAAATTTCAGGAGTCTTGGTTGAGTTAATTTCAGTCGTAGAAATTTAATTTAGTTAACTTGAGTTATGATTAGTTAAATTAGTTCCAACTTTTGAGGAACTAGTGGAGGGTCTAGTCGTGGGGTGTGTAGTCAGTCACAACTCAATGATCGACAAGTCAACTAATCAATCAACCTAAATTATCTCATGCATGGAGAGAATTCGAGTTACCCAATTGAGATTCGAGTTCAAGGGAAGTGTACTACCAGTTGTAGCATATTCCAATGTAGCAAACCTCAACACCTCAACTTAAAAAAAATAAAAATTGTCATATATATTAAAAAACTTTACTTGAGATAGTAACATCCTCATTGCAATATTACTATATTATAGGGTTAAGCCCTCCCTCGTTAATCTAATGGTATTACTAGTTTTCTCAAGTATCTTATTTGAATAATGTACACCTAATACCATATACACTTAAATTTTTTTATACACCTCGTTGATATTATTGAGGTGGTAACTAATGGTACTACGTGATATTTAGGTTTTTATGTTCCTTACAATGTTACACCAAGCTTTGTCTTATGTGCACCCCCTTACCTTTTATTCAATCCAAGTAACTTTGACATGGTGTATCCCCCTTTACGCATTGTTAACCTAAACCTCCACCAAGAGATGTGCTACGCATGTTATAACTGAATATGTATACCCCAGGTTTCAAAGTACATCTACCAACATTTATTTTTAGACTAGACCCACCATTACATGGATACATGTTAATTTTTTACTATTGTTTTTGGACATAGTGTGCCATCTTTACTACTTACAGGGCGTGCCATGGGGTTTCAGGCTACCACTATACATATGCCACCTCTCCTAGATCACATGGACATCACATGGGGTCATATGGTTGTATTGAAACTTGGTCAACAACTCAGATGGTTTCCATTTATGCTATGGTGGATGTTGCTCAATACAAAGAAACCATATCTCCTTCCTAATCCAGTTCGTTCCTCCATGGAGAAGTGTGAACCCCTTTATTTTTTATTCATTGTTTTTTCACTCAGCAGTGGGGATGGATCCTCATATTCGTGTGAGGTAACTATTCATTCCCCTGTCCAGGTGGATATTTGCATGTCAATACTTCAAAGATAATCCCAAGTGACGAAAAAATACGATAAGTTATTACAATTTTCACTCGTACATATGTTGGATTTATACATCTGGCCTGTCTCTACTTTCATTTTTTTGGGATTAATACTTGTTTTTAAAAATTCTTCATGCTTAACATTTACCAGTGAGGCTGAGAATATCTCCCCCAAAAGGGTGTTTTGGCTCCATGCCATTCTCATCTTGACATGTAAAACCAAGGTTTTAGGTTAATGTGGAGTTATTTGTTTTTTTTCTTGTTTCATTTCCTGAGACACCATGTGTAGGGTTGACATGTTATTACAGCGTTGATATGTTGTTTCCCATTTTACAGGGTTTTACAACGAGTTTAGCATTTACAGTACACTGGTAAGGACTTGATATGGTTAAATATTCTTATACCCCTCCTCCCCTGTTCAGTATATGGTGAAGGTTTTTTTATTTTATTTTCATTAGGCATATGAGCATGACCGTCCCCTTTGGGATCCTAGCCCCATCAGTTCCTAAGTCCTATGTCTAGACAAACTTTCCCATCGTAGATGGCGTCGTGGCTCGGATATGAGTTTATCATATGAAATATTTTCCCTCTTTATCATTTCTATTAGTTATTTTTCATTTCTCATTTGTTCCCTATACTTTATTTCTATAGGAACCCTTGAATAAAGAATGGATATTAGTCTCTCATCGGTCAAACCCCTGTCCCAACTCTGTAATGGTTTTATTTTGTTACTGTTACTCCAACCAGCAGACAATGGTATAAAATCTCTACTCTTCTCATTTAAAAGCATGGTGTAACCCTCCAGTACTCTGGTAAAGTGATATTATAGCGTATCATACCCCCAAGCTAATTTTTTATTTTGGATGGCTAAAGGTTGGTCGCCCATTTCCTGTCTCCCTGAGGATTCTATGGATTTTTCCACACTCCTATTTTCTGGATGAATTTTGGGTCTAATATTTATGTTTTTGTTAATTTTGAGTTCCTCCCAAAGGGACTTAATTCCATATGTAATTTTTTTGGGAGGATAATTTGATTTTGTCTCTATTTTTAGTATAAATGATGCACATGTCATTTGTTTCCTAGAGGTGCATATTGATTTCCATTTTCATTTATATGGGATGAACTACATCATGTGAATTATGTACTGACTGTTCGTTTGGTGGAAAATTTTTGTTTCTGCAATGTAATTTGGGACTTGTATTAATATTGTAATATTAGATACTTATTTTATGCACATATAGTTTCACTTCCCTTGATGTATATTAATTTAAGAATTTCTGTGTAAATACATATATATCTAGTTCAGTAGGAAATGTGCTACTAGTCTATTTTACTTTCTAGTTTAATATAATCTCCTATGTTGTATTTTCGGGTTTTCCCAAATTGAGTAGTAGTTGCAGTTACGGTAATAAATCCTGGGGATGATCTGAATGACTGTGTGAAAGGCTCACTCACTTTATTTGGTCATGCTCTTGGTTTACTCTAAAAAATTTTATGCCCTCATGGTGTAAAGTGATATACATCTACTTCTCTGTTTCGATTCTAGTTACTAGGCGCAATCACATGTTGGACAGACAATTTGAAGGAATGATTTTCCTATTGGTTTATTCCATCACTAGACACTGATCCTACCCTCGATGGTAGTTCTTGACTCTAATATGGGGTTAGTATCGGAGTAAAAGGAATATAAGTTCCATCCAAATCTACTAGAAGGTCACATGAGCACTATTGTGGTCTAATCTGATGTCGCCCCTGCCCTTCACCTAACTTCATTAACTCACAAAAGGGTTTGCAGCGTTTTACACATGGGGTGCAATATCTCAACCATAGACTCTCTCCACTAGGGTTTAAGACCGAGCTGTAGACTCTAAGTCTTGTCTCTGTAGCTAGTTGATATATCAATATTTTGAATTCAAGTAAATCCATTATCCCATTTGGAAAACTCAATCAATCTATAGACATGGAAAATAATACATAACTTTCGTGCTTGTTTGACCACATATAACTTGATGATGTCAGACTATGTGTAGTTATAAATCAAACAACGCAAAGTGTCATTTTTTTCTAATAGCACTGTAATAATTCCTCACCTAAACTATGGCCTTACTCTATAACCATATAAAATAGAGGTCTAGAATAGGCATAACTCTATAGCTCAGGAATGAAATCAACCATCATCAGCTTATTTAGTCTGTCCTATTCTGAAATCTTATTCATAGAGAAATGGTATTGCATGACAAGTTTAATAAAATTACCTACATATTAATTAACTACATCACCACTACTTTAGATACCATGATACTATCCAATAACACAATCACATGAATTTACTATAGCAACCAATAAAAAGTATGGAATGCATCAAATAATTGTATTCAAACACATAACTAGGAGTGTACCAGAATATCAATGAAATAAAAAAATTATCTGGAGAGAATGCATTTTCCTCCCAACCATGAACCTTATCTCCCATGTTCTCTCCCAATCAGAGATCTCCTCTCCTAGAACCAACAACCCCTTTTAGTTCTGGTGAAAGCATTTTTATGCCCACTTTCCCCAACATAATTTCCGTAACAACGTCCTATTTTTTCTCGACGTGTTGATCCCCATAGACTAGGATTTTTTTATTTTTTGACAAAAGTATAGTATTTGTTATTCAAAGACCACTTTTATCCACTATGGTGCTTTACTTACCCATTCCCAGTGTCGTTTCCCCCACACTAGGTGATTTTATATATCCTTTTCTCCCAATCTATAAATAAGATAATTTCTTACTCGTGGATTTTTAGGAAGATTTTATTTTTACGAAAGTACTAAATTCCATCATATGCACTTGTATTGGAATTTGAATCTCTTTATACATATTATTTTCTAGATTAATACTCAAAGCTACTTAACATTATTCAAAAGATATTCATTACAGTATCATAATTGCTCCATACATCAAATATAGTATTTTGTCCTTTTCTAAAAATAGTCTAGCAACTAAAATAATATCAAATTGAAATTAGGGTTTTTTCAGATTCCTCCTCTAAAAAAAGAACAACTTTCTTAGTGTTTAAAATTCAACCATTTACTCCTTGAACAGTGCTGGATAAGCTTCCTTCATGATATCCTCACGTCCCCAAGTGGCCTCCTCATGCGTAAAGTGCCTCCATTGCACTTTCACCTAGGTGACGGTTCTATTATGGAGCATGGTTTCATCCCTCTCCAAGATACGAAGTGTTCTACAAGAAATTACCTTTTGGGTTTTACCTGTATCAAATTCTAGTCAACCACGTGAGAAGGATCATGAACATATTGTTTTAATAGTCATATATGAAAGAAAAACTTTAACATGACTAGGTACAGCCAACTAATTTTCCATTGGACCCACTCCATCCAAAATATCGAATGCCCCACAAAATTGTTACGCAAACTTGGAACAACTGTGAGTATTGAGGGTAATTTTTCGAGGTTTAACCCTGAAATAGACACGATGTCCAATTTGGAATTTTTATGTGTTCTTTTTTGTCTCCATAACACTTCTGTTGATCTTGAGTTGTCTTGATATTGTGTCGGATCTTCTGCACTATCTATTCCATTTCATACAATGCATTCGTCCCAAGGACCAACCTATCCTCAGTTTGACTCAACCTGAGCGGTGTATGAAATTTTTTACCATAAAAAACCTCAAAGGGACTCATTTTTATGGAGGCTTGATAACTTTTGTTATAAGAAAATGTAGCTAAATGCAGAAAATCTTGCTACCTTGTGAGCCTATCCATTACATACATCTGGATCATGTTCTCTAGAATCTAATTTGTCCTTTCAATCTCACCATTTGTCTGAGGATGGTATGCAATACTAAAGCTTAGCTTGGTCCCCATTCCTCCAAACAAATATTTCCATAAATTCGACGTGAATTTGCATCTCTATCGGACAATATCATTTTTTGTACGCCATGAAGTCTGAATATTTCTTTCATTGAAATTTTAGCCACCTATGTCGTTCCAAAGGTAGATTGCACTAGGATAAAATGTGTAGCTTTATTTAGTGTGTCTAATGTTGGGCACTAAGATGACTACTAAAAATCAATATTATTCCTACCTTCATTAATCTTATGAATGCGGGATTCATCTTTTATTTCAACGCTATCGAAAAAATCTATGCAAATATAGAGTCTCAGATTATGGAGGAGTGCAAAGAAATTACTACAAAAGGATTACAATAAATATCAATCGTTGCATAAATAAATGATTCAACCAGAAAATGATTACTTCTACGACTACCGTTATACCATCATAAAGGAAATATATTCTAACTTATCAACTACTCTATCTATTTTATAATACTTCAACCCATAAAGTGCATAAGGAGAGTTATTAAATCACAGAAATGCGTGGAAATCTTACTTATATGGAATAACTCATGAAATTCGCAAAATCACACTTTCACATTTGCATAACTAATTCACAAAATTCAATAAACGATTTTAGGAAATATGTAACCAAATTACAGTATGTGAATTTCATTTGATTAACCACTATAATAAATAAAAAAATCAATAACGAAACTAATATGAATATGACATGTAACCAACGAATAGTGACACATAATAGACAATAGATCCTCTAGGGACTGGTCCCAAGGTCTCTGGAAGCACTGCCTTGGATAACTCAAGACACAAGAGCTAAAGTAAAGTCTCACACAAATTCATTAACTTAAAAATGTTTTACAGAATAACCTTGGGAAAGCTCACAGTTGGATTATTGTTTTCAATACACAGCGAAAACGTAAAATCGAGAATCTGTTCTCCTTTTACGATCGTCTTACATATTACATTTAGAAACTATCAATAGAGTTATCCCGAGAATCGGAATATGCTCATTCAATTATAAAGTCTCAGAATATAAATAAGAAATTCTCCATAATATTCTATCTTTGACCATACTTATTCCTTGAGCTGTATTTTGCTACAAATAAGGGAACATTTTGTCCAAGGGAATTATCCAATATCTCGAAGGAAAAATAATCATTAAATCAAACCAATATGCACACAATTTCACTCAAATTAATACTTTATTACATCTAAAATTCTTAAATTAACTATACCACCTATTAATGAATTTCCATTGTCATTTTCTTCTCAAATCATTGTAAACTAAGGATAGAAATATTAAAAACATAATATTTATTAAGGAAATGAGGAGGATAATCATACCATTTCAATGGCCCAACATCACCCCACAACTTACCTTATTGCATGTCGTCATGCAAAAAGATGATTTACATGTAGCAAAGTTATGTAATAAGCTGGGTAGGAGGGTTCACCATGGAGTCGAAAGCCATTCTTGTTCCTAAGTATCTTGAAGGCCTCAATTTATTCTCCTTTGGGAAGATCATACTTAGAATGGTAACCATATGGAGGATACCGGATAATTGGACATTTGTACCAACATCCAGTCCATGTGGGTACTTTGGATAGAACAATTTTACCATAACATTGCATTATGTTAGTTTCTTCTCCAAAATTCCTGTAATTAAAAGGCTCTCCATTTTTTACCTTGTTAGGAGATTATTTCCATCACTATTGTGTTTCTTGAAGGGCTTCTTCTTTGATCTATTCGAAATACTCAAGACCCGTTAGAAGAACATCTTTGTGAATAGGGGCTAAATCAGGAACAACTCCAAGTCATTGCATGAACCTTTATGCTTTATAAAAGTTCTCAGAGGAACGTTGTTTTAACCTTTGACCCATAGAGCCAAAGCATTCTCTCTTATTTGTAATATTTTATAAGCCCTATACTATTTGATATGATTACTAGCAAAAGATATAAAAGTTTTAAATTGAACATCCCCAATGAAAGGAATAGGGTTCCCAACCCTTTGTTCTTCCAAAAAGAAGTTATGCATGTATAATTCACATAATAAATATTTGACATTATCCCCCTTGCTCTTGAAAACACTTGAAAAAATTAGAAATAGCACTGAACTCAAATGGTTTCCTCGCTCGTATAGCTTTTAATTTTAATAAAAAATACCACTCAAGTAGAAACAAAGCATAATTCTTTGTTGGAGATCTACATGATAACACGTTAGAATAGATGAAGCATATTTCCTAGATTTTATCGACAACTTTTTGAAGCTATCCACGTGGTTTCTCTTTTTTCCTTCTTTTCATTCTGAGCTCAGCATGTATTTCGTCTTCAGTAGCAGATAATGATTTTAATTTATGTAACAACTCTTTTGTTTTTCCCAACATATCACTTCACTTCGGTATTTTTTTAGGAATTGTTTATTCCTTTCCATTTCCCTATTTAATACTTATATGGTGGTATCCTTGATAAGGTAAAAATAAGGAAGTACAAATTCAATTTGAGTAGCCTTGTTGATAGTCATTAGCGAGTTTGTTTTCCTTGTTGCTTCAATTGTGCCCATAGAAAAGTTGAAATCGTTTTGCCTTTCCATATAGATAGTGAGGATCCCTTCAGTTTGAGTCCCTGCAGAATTAGTAAGAGTTTCCTCAGTCTGAGTTTCTGAATGATTGCTAGGAATTTCCTTAGTCTAGTTTCTACATGATCCAAGAAATTATCTCTTTGGACTTCAATTGTCTTAGTTTTCAATTTCCTTCTATCGCATCTTTTAGATTTTTTCAGCCATTTTCTAAGTTGTTCTATCCTTTTTCATAATTTCTTATTTTTGTGTTGCAAAAAAATTATCTTCTGTGTATTTCTTCCTTTCAACCCTTTAGTAGGTTCTAAAATATGTGTTGTAGATGCAGAGGGAACATCAATGAATTTTTCATTAAAGGGAGAGACTTCAATTTATTCAAGATTTTTATCAACTGCAATTGTGATAGTTGAATTATCTTCAGATTTATGACTATCAGGGGTCAATGGAATGGTTCCTTCCCTGGAAGATTCTAGTACTTTCATGGTTCTGACAGATTCGTCTGAATGTTGTTGGCTATGCATGTTTCCTGAAGATAGAAATATTTCGGTATTGTTGGAATGAGGGTCGAAAGGCCGAGAAATTTGGCTCAGATGGGTTTTCAAAACAATCTTCATCACCTTCAAAGGAAAAGCGGGTTCCCATATTTTCCAAGACATGGGTTATTTCTTCTTCATGCATTCAAGGTGAATTAATATATTGTTCTAAAGTTAATTCTTGAGGTGGGTCATTCTCTGATGCATGCGCAACAAACTCCTTAGACAACTTTGCTTTGGCCAATATATCAGACCTTCATCGCTTCGCAGCAAAAGATACTAGAACAGAGGCTAACCTCTTCCTAGCTTTAGTGAGGATTTGTAGTTCTAGGGTTTGGTTTTCATTTCCTTCTTCTGGATGACTTCTTATTATTCAGGTGGGATTTTTCCCATATCAGGATGGATGTTTTCTTCTTCATTCATTCCTTCTAGAGGTGGTAGTTCATTGAGTCCTAAAAAATAATCCCAATTTAATTGCGACAATGCAAATTCTCTAATGACTAACAATTTAATTGAACAATGGTGGCTGGCTACAACACTTGGGTCCTTAGTTATACCCATTATACTAGAAAATTAATACAAGAGGAAATTTAAAAAGAAAGGCATGTTTAATATTTTCTTCTATGTGAAATATGACAGTAGTTGCATATGGTGTGGTCTTACTGTTAGTATTAATTATTAACACAGTTGTACGAAAATATATCACTTTAGTTGTGCATGACAAACAACCCTAACAACAAAGATGGCTATGTAACTTCTTAGATATGTAATAGACGGCCGAAAAAAATGCAAAACAAACCCAAATCTATGCAAATAAAGCAGGTTAACAACAAAATGAAATAAGAGTTTCTCCAAAATATCCAATGGACAAGAAAATAATTATAAAGATTTTTGTATTATATTAACACCTAGGAAGGGAAATAGTACAGTTCCGCTCAATGGGATGGGTTCTTAGCTGTCCTCAAATGCTTCAGCTTCATAGTTTCTCTCTCAATGATATAGAATACCCAAGATGTGTTGAAATCAAAGGGAGCTCAATAAGAAAAAAGAAAATAAAAGTAATCAAAGTGTGACAATGGCAAGAGGATCAATGTACGACCATGATAAAGGATCAAAGGTAAGAAGTGAATGGAAAACGATTTTGTTTATAACAAAATATTCATTTATCCTTGATAATGGTGCATAGTAAAATATTATTAACCAAGATCTAGATCTAACTGCTTGGAATATTTTATTATTTTGTTGGAGGGAAAATGAATTTAAATTGGTTAAATCCCTTTATTTAGAAACAATAAATAAATAAAATATTTATTTATCAATTCAAGGATGGGATCAATGAATAAGTAATAATGATTTATTTTATCATTCCTAAATGATTTGGTGAAATCTAACAAGGAATATTAAGTAAATAATCATTTAATCAATTATTTCTAAAGAATAATGAGATAAATAATGACTTATCTAATTATTTCTCATTAATTGGGTTCAATATGGCCAGTAATATTATTAAACAGAGGCTTAATTGATTATTCCTAGAGGACAACAAAATAAATAAGGATTTATTTAATTATTCCTCACGGGGTTTTCTATTTGGACCAGAAATAACTTAATAAAATATGGTTTATTAAATTATTTCTTATAGTGAAACCAGTTTTACTATGGTAAAATTGGTTTTACATGGTGTATTTCGATCCAAGTAATTGTAAATGGTTAGATGACCAAAAATTGGTGTAACATATTGCCCCCCAACGTGCTAGAATTAAGAGATAATCATATGACCAAAGTAAGTTGTAAGAACACAATCACTGGACACCGAAGGGGAGTCATAGAGAGAGAGAGACGTAGGTGAAGTGAAGTGTGAGAGGAAAATAACCCTGAGGGGGCAAGACTGACAAAGGTAATTCTCCTTTAATGTTTGGGTACCTATTCTCAATGAGGCAGGGGAGGCATGCCTATTCCCGCCGAGATGAAAAAGTACAATAATAATGGTTCGCCCAGTCAAATGAAACTGAGCTATAAAGTATATGATATGTTGGCGTAAACATGGGATAGATAAAAAAATATATTGGTTCCCACATACATACTGCGCTTGGGACAGTAGCCAGGACCGAGTACAATAATATATGAGTACATGAGATATAATAACAACCAGATAAGCCCTGATACATAGGAAAGGTCTATGAATATATAAATGGATCATTTAAGTGATACATGCATGATATAGGCATTGCAAGAGACTGGGGCCGAACCCATAAAAATTGTGGAGTTGCATCTGAGGTTGTAGAAGAGAATAAGGTCATCCGGACATGTGGGGGGCTACCTAAAGTGTCACCCCCTCATGAGGTATAAAACATCTCACACCCACCTAGGAATAACTGAATCAATCTGCTGGATCACCGAACTATTGAGTATATGAACCTCTATCATGATGAATTGGAAACAATCAAGTCAAAGGAAAACAAGGAGTCCCATTGCCTGATTCGGGGCACTAAACAATGATATAAGCTAGAAACAAGATACACTTGCCTCTATACTTTTCTTTTGGAATTAATGTGTTGATGTCGAAAGAAGGAGGTCTACCATAGGTGAGGCAATGAGGCTCCTCAACTAAGGCATGAGGGAACACAGTAGAGCCACTAATGGACTAGCACCGGGGATGATGATGTAATTGGGGATATTGAGTAGCAAATGGATGAATTCCCTTGTCATAGCATAAAAAGCATGAATTTCCTGGTAGCGACTAACTCGACTCCTGAGGGGATGGAAGACAATGGGACTGGATGCCAAAATGGGCTACACAAGAGAGTCACAAGACATAAATGGATGGGATACTATAGTAGGAGGAAAAAGGGACATGGGAAAACTCCATGAATGCAATGATGACTCAAATCAAATGCTCTGATCAAGGGTGACTTGACGATGCTGCCACACAGAATACGCCCAGTGGGGACCATAAAAACATGAGAAAAGGATGGTCACTCATGACGAATATCGACACAAGCATCGAAAAGTATGAAGGCTAAGTGGTTCCCCAAGTACAAGTGGCGCAGTTGTAGAAATTTGGTTTCGAGACATGGAGAAGTGACCCTTCTTGTAAAAAAGGCTACCAGATGAAGTATCAAATCACCAAAAATGAACGAATAACTATTTTATAGCTCGGTGAGAGCTTTCTAATGGTGTTGATGGTTCATCAAATGAAGCCATGGTTTGGTCCCAATTGGAAAAAGAAAAATTAGGGTTTTTATTTTAATAGGGCGATTTCCCTCCAATTTGATTCATTTGCAATTGTAGTTGTGGTGAATGTGGGTAGGAGGAAAAGGCCCTAAATATTGTGGCATTTGTAGCTGACAAACTGATCGTCGATATCGAGATTCATTAGTTGCAGGTAGGCGGCCTAACCATACTCTTCTATTTAAACGGTTTAGAATTTCTGATTAGGTACCCAAAGGCCGAGAACAACACTCTGCCCCTCCTCATATTCGGCTCACACCTTTTCAGGCTTGTTCTACGAATTGGGTAGCAGGTTTCAGAGGAAAATCCATGACCTCACAGGTATAGGGCTGAAAAAATTGTGAGCTACCAAAAGTTGGGTTTTATCCTGTTTTTGGCTGGGAACTAGGTCTTGATGTTTTTTAGGCAGTTTTTCCTTCCTCTAAATAAAAAATTGTTTGTTTTTTGTAGGTATGGAATAGTTAAAGATCAACTGGAGAGGGATAGAGATATTAAGGTGCTTCGTTTTGAGTTCCAGGGGGATCAGGCTGTTCGAGGCGCACTGGAAAGATATGGGGTGCTCAAGTTGGTTGAGAACCCTTTGATGAGGGAAGGAGAGCCCTTGTTAGCTATGATAGTCAGCTATTGGGACCCAGATCTAGAGTTATTTATAGTGTAGGGGCACCAGATTGAGCTAATTGTTCATGACATTTATTTCCTGACCAGTCTCCCACCATTGGTGATGATGGGAAACATCCAGCCAGTATTACCGTGGGGGTGGAATATCTATGAGTTTTTATACCACCATTGTCTACCATATGTTCATGTCAAGTGAACGACTATAGTGATCAAAGACCTAAAGGGACTAGAGACTTTTTCTCTTGTCACAGTAATGTTGCGGACCTTGGGAAACTAGGCCTTCCACCACATCACCGAAGGGTAGATGATGCTTGTTGAGAGTGTGTTGAGTGAGACCTACTATAGGTTGGCCCAGATGATGTTTCTATCATTGGAAACAACAGTTGTCACTATGCAAGAGACAAGTGAACCATGACTGTGCTTTTGGCATAGTGTTGTGCTCATCCTTCTTTGACAAGATCCCCACACTTCGACCTCGTGTCCAGATCAAGGATGGGGGGCCATAGGAGCCGAGGATGTGTCGTTGGGGGCAGCTACTAAGGAGAGGAGGAGGCAGAGTATTTAGGTAGGTGTTCTGACCCGAGTTCTTTGCAAATTGAGACCAAATGCCAATGTATATAGATGACTATCCATACAATGGGATGAACTATCTGGGTGACCCGGACATGCCACTTCCGCTAGGTTGAGTATGGGGACCAGATGGTAAGTGACAAGTTGTAATATTTCATGATTCATTTAAAGTTTTATAATGATGTATATGGTACTAATTCATTACTTTTGGTATGCATGTATAGCACTAGTGAGACCGGTCAGGTATATGGGACGACCTGTACCGCCAGGGGCTGCAGAGTCTAGTACATCTAGAGGAGCTGATAGAGTGGATTTAGAGGGACTATTGGAGAATGTATGCTGCATATGCGATCTATTGATGACCCAGGTATTAGAGCATGGCTGGAAAGATCTAGATGACTGCTACATTGAGGCATGTGTTGGTCTACCCTCGAAGTGGTGAGGGGTCATGCGACGACATGGCGATGACCGTACAGGGTATGCGGGATCTGCAGGCTACACGAGCTGAGCCATTGGTTCGGGACTCCCTAGATAGTGATTAGATGTAAGCCCAGTTTTAATTTTTTTAATATGATATGGGCATGTTGGATGTATTAGAGTAGAGGACTCTAAAACATTTATGATTTTTTGGATACGTATTATGGATATGCATCTTTTATATATGACGAGCATGTGGCTCGCCTTTTTTTTATTGTTATTTTCTTGTGTTAATGCATGTGATAAGTGCCGATCTAGAATATTGTTTTCAATGCTATCTACATATAATTTTTATGCTCTAGGTACATGACTAAAAGTAATGGTTTCAAATTCACGCATTAAGAGTTTCACCCATAAATATATTCTAAAAAGGACTGGGTTATGAACATGATAAATGCCATTAAGTTGTATAACAAGCAGTAGGAAATCTAAAAAAACATGAATATGAAGAATGTGATGATCAAGGGCATCGACTAACAAACCTATCAATGCATCATATTCAGCCTAATTATTGGTGGCAGATCAAATACATACAATGTTGGAAAGGACTAACGAATAAATGGAGGTGAAAATGGCCTATGCTACCGACGGTAGATTCTGTGAGTAACGAATTTCACCATAGGCATAGCTGATGTACATTGTGGATGAAGGATCCATATAAAAGGCATCACATGAAAACAATGGAGATGATGATGGACAATGCAAGAAACCTGAATGCATGGCGGAAATAAAACTCGCATGGGGGATGTTATGGGTAAAAGTTATATGCCCCTTACACTTGTTAAAGATATGGTTAATATATGCTCTAGGGAAGTTGTCATGGGGAAAACTTTATTCAGGTCATGAAAGTCCATACAGACACGAATGGTGCCTGTTTTCTTGAGAATGGGATAGGAATAGTCATCTTGCTTGAGCTTCTCGATTGCAGTTTTAAGAGCCTCTTGTCAAAAAATGGGTCTCAAATTTTGTCGGACAAGTTAGGCACAAGGCGATGTGTCGATATGGTGATAAATAGTTGCAAGATCATGTCCGGACCTCTCTGAATAGGACTTGGTGGAAACATTATGAAATTATTTGAGTAGCTTGGACTAAGCCTCAATTTCTTCCGGGGCTCTATGTGCCCCTAAGGAAATGTTCTCTTCTTCAAAAGAATTAAGTGCGGGGATGGAATTTCTAAACTGATTGACCTCATTTAAGATGAAGCATTTAGACTCCACAACATAGTGGTCATGGAATTGCTGTGGAGGGAAGTATGCACGGTGTTGCATATCATCTCAAGGAAAGTGAGGGGTGGTCATCACTTCTATAATGTCTTCATTAGAATCAGAGATGGTGGGACTAACAGAGGACATACCACATGACGTGCAGGGGCTACCAGACGCATCATCATGAGAGATATGGTACACATACAAATCTCTACAGAGGGTAGACGAAGAGCTAGTAGATGAAACATCTACCGATGTTGAGCCCAATCTAATCACTGAAGGAAGTTCAGTCGAAATAGAAGGGAATGCCCTGGAGGGGTTTTACACCAAGGATCTCATGGATGATGATAGATAGAGGATGGTGGCCAAAGGTTATGTCATCTCAACATCAGATGGAGGTATGACAATGTCCTCTTGCTTAGGTTGATCCAAATGCATGAGTAGAAGAGTAGCGGGTTCGCTACGTTCGGCCATGATTCAGCAGAAAGCTTCATCGGTGTCACGAAAATCTTTGAGACGAGGAAAAAGGTGAGAATAGTGTCCATAAATATCACACAAATCACAAGGGTGATTCATGCACAACGTTTTTAGTTTCTTAGCTAAACTAGGTAAGGTAAGATGGACCTCTAAAATATTGGATTTAGGAAATGTTTCGTTGACCACAAGTTTGAGAAGAGGAAGTTTACGAAAATTTTGGGTAGCATTCCCAACAACATCACACAAAGCACACAGAGGTGACTTCTTTCTGGCTTAGGAGGAGAAGGAGTGCTTTGGGCAGCTTTATCCTTAGGTTCCTTCTTTCTGGCTTTTCCCCCCTGACTAGATGCTTTCGCAATAGGAGTAGATTCTTGTTGCGGTGGCTAAGGCACTAAAGCAAAGGTAGGAGTTGCGGCGGCCAGTTGGACCGGGGTCAAAGTGGTATAAGGCTTGAGCTGACCAGGTGGGGTTTCAACTGGGGGATTAATGTACCAGAATGGGATCCCCAGGGTAAAATTTGGAAGCCTCAATGTAGCCATAACAGGTATCGAAAAGAATCCAAAGGGGGGAGAGAGAAATGATATCTGACCAAAGAGGTAATGGCATGGTGGAATGGCTCCCAACTACTTGAGGCTAGGGGGAATTGTTCCTGGTTGAAAATGAGGGGAAGAGACACCAGTAGAAGAGGAAGGTCCTTAAAGGAAGGCCATGAAGGCTCTGTAAAGTGACCACTAGCAAGTTGTGGTGGCGTAGGCTACTAGGTGGTTGAATCGAACTGCTTCTAGCTAGTATGAAACAATTGCATCATGCAAACATTGGACGAGTTGGGGTCTACGAAAAGAGGGGAGGGACCAGGGAAAGAAACCTAGCAAGGTGGAATATTTATAGAATCCACATGAAACACTGGTAAGAGGTGTGACTGATTACTTTTCGACCATTGAAGATATGGTAGACTCGGGGGAGAGCTGATGCTTCAGTTCGTAATATTTCGACCGATCGACAGTAACGATATTTCCATTGTGAGGAAATCACATCTTACGGTGAACCACAGATGTGACAAAAAACATCAAATAGGTGTAGATACGACCCAACAGGATGTTGTAATCCAAGGAGGCATCAATGAATTCAATGTAAATACAAACATCCTTTCCCACAAGAGTGATGGGAAAATTGCAGTACATGCCAAGGGGCTGAGAAGAGTGATCTTCCCAAGCACGCAAAGTGATGGTGGATGGGGCTAACTCAGGTGATATGAGTTTATTCCAAATAGACACAGACATCACGCAGTTGGATCCACCCTCGTCAATGATAAATCACAAAACATGTGTGTTACGAATCTTGACTAGTATTTGGAAGGCGACGAATGAAGGTAAGGGGGGATGTTTTGACTTTTCAACATCAAAGATGGTCAAATTATCATCTAAATGATCGACAGTGCCCAAAGAATATAATATAGATTTACATTTTTAAGGGCATGACTAGAGGACTTCCAACGTTAACATAGTAGTAGGAGGTTGTGCGAAGTCATATATTTTGTTGTAATTGTGGGCGTCTTTGGCAAAAGTAGCAGTTCGACATAATAGTCCTTTGGGGATCTTTGGAATGACCTCTTCTCATAGCTGAGGGGTCTGTAAAGGGGCATTAGGTGTCAATCTGGACTCTGTGGAAACTTTGGTTTGAGACTTAGTTGCAAAGGAATCATGTGGCTTGCCATATTGGCGCGACTGATTTTGAAGGTCGACATAAACAATATTAACCACTTCAGAATTCATCATGAGATTTTGGTAATCAAAGGCACCGGACTGAGAGTTTTGAGTGGCGGCCTGACCTTGAGGGAGTTGGGTAGCCACATATCCTTGCTGATGGAAAGGATTAGTAAAAACAACCATTTGAATAGGCGCAGTATTTTGAGGAGACGAAAAAATGGCCTGTTGTGCTTTAGATAATACTTTTTCTTCCCACAACTGACACATTTGAGGTAAAAGGGGACAATTGTGAGTATAATGGCCATGGACACCACAAAAAGAACAAGGATTTTTTATATGAAGAGGCATGTCCTGCTTTGGCTTATTTCCCTATTTTTGATTGTTAGTGTTTGGTGGGTTCCCCTGGCACCCTTGATTACCTTGTGCTAGTTAACTTTGGTTTCCTTTCCTCTTCTTCTTGGAATTTGGAAGACCGGTCGCGCTCTGCTGCGCATACACCTAACTCGGAGGGGGAGGTGGATACTACTATGAAGTTTGAGAAGGCATAGGAGGTTTGGGTGATAATTCTGGAGGGGTTGGAGAACTGGGCTGTTGATAAGGATAGAAAGGAGGTTGAGCAACATTGGGGTAAACAGATTGAGCAACCGCAGGCCCTGGCATTAGTTGATGCAATGGAGAAAATGTGCTTTGTCTTGGATACATGTTGTCAAGGGGAGATGTCCCCTCCATGAAGGAAGCCATAGCCCATGGGAAGATTAGTATATGGATGTGAAAGAGATCAAACGATACTTTCAATGGCGTGAGATGTCCCCGGTGCCTTGGCACCAACAGGTCTAGGAATATTCGGTAAGATGGTGTAGACATAAACAGACTGGGCATAGATCAATTCATACTTCAACATGATTTGGAGAGCTTCTTACTATTTTAGAGGGAATTTAGATGTGACATCTTTAGCAATAGAGGGAAAAAGCATTATGAGAAACGAATCCATATAGACATGGTCATCGAATGTAGGAGCTCAACATAAGCTCCTCCTTCTATGCCATTCTTGGACATGGTCAGAAAGGCGGGTGGCAAAAGTTTGATGGAATGTGTTCAACAACTCGGTACCAATATCATATTGGAGAGGTAACTAGAAGTAGGATAGAAACGCTTTATAAAAAGTCGCAAAACTAGAATGAGAGGTAAAGGCCTAGTCGACATACCACTTTTCACCGTCTTCAGTGAGCATACACTAGAATAATTGAAGATGGATAGAGTCATCAATGATAGAGTTATAAAAACACCACATTTGGAAGGAGTGGACATGATTAGTAGGATCCTCTCTAGTGTTTCCTTCAAAATTAGGGATGTGAGAAGGAAGCTTAGTTGGCATAACAGGCCAACCAGGATCATGGTTTATAGGGTCATTAATTAACTGGCTGAAATCGGGGAGGATCAAATCTACAATAAAAGGTAGCAAGGGAGTAAATGGGATGGTTCTGGTATTGGTTCCACTGCTAGCACCTCCAGGTTTAAGGCCGGGACTACCACCAGCGTTAGGACCAGTACCTAAATTGGCACTTGACATGGTGGGGGAATGAGGTAGAGGGGGACCGCGTTCGGAATCAGAGTGAGGGCCCGATGGACTAGAATCAAAGTCGTTATAAGGACTCAGCAGAGGACTAACTTGACGTCTACAAGGTGGAGTAAGTACTCCTAACTGAAACTGTTAGTATGAATTCTTCGTCGAAGTGTACGAAAAAGAACCACTTTAGCTACGCATAACTAATAGCCCTAACAACAATAGAGGCTGCCAAACATCTTCAGATCTGCGATTAGTAGTTAAAATGCTGCAACAAACAGATCTATAAATGGAAAGACATTAGGCAGTAAAGTAAAGAGTTTGCTCCATGCATCCAACAGACAAGACAAGAACACGATTTTTGAATGAATTTTTATATTACAGGGCACCTGGGAGGAAACAAGAAGGTGTATCCAGATCTCCTCAATAGGATGGGTTCTTTGTAGTCCTCAGCACTTCAGATCTAAGCTTTCTCTCTCTTGTAGATGTAGAAAACCCAATGTAGAAGACAGAGCTCAATGGGAGCAAAATGGTAGAAAATGAGACCACCAAGTGTATAGATCCAGAGTGATCTAATAGGCAACAAAAGTTGAAGAATGATGGGGAAAACCCTCCTATTTATAACAAAATATTGGGTCATTCTAGATCTTGGTGCATGATTAAAATAATGTTAATCAAATCTAGATCCACCTCTATGGAATATTTTATTATTATTTGTTGGAGGAAAAGGGTGTTTGACTTGGGTCAAATCCCTTGATTAGTGAAAAATAAATAAATAAATGATTTATTTATCTTTTTAAGGAAGTGGTTGGGATATAATCAAATAAATAATGATTTATTTGATTAATGGTGGTTGATTTGGTCATATTTAACAAGTAATATTATTTAAATAATTATTCCTAGAAAATAATAAGATAACTATGGGTTTATCTCATTAATTTCTTTGTTTTTGGGTTAAACATGACTGGGAATAATAATTAAATTATGGTTTAATTAATTATTCCTTTTGGGGTTTCCTAATTAACATAGTGAAAGCAGTTTTACTTGGGGTAAAACTGGTCTTACATGGTGTACTTGGGTCCATCTAATGATGAAAGGTTAGATGACCAAAAAATGGTGTAACAGATTTCCCCCCAGCGTGCGAGTGTCAGGAGCAAATCGTATGACCGAAGTACGTTGTAAGAACACAGTCACTAGAAAACAAAAAGGGGTGTCAGAGAGAGAACTGTGAGGTAGATAGTGTG
>JAXQQM020091781.1:0-21729 GCA_034641835.2 Pinus albicaulis
CGTGGAAAATGAACAAGACTCCAAACCACCAAACAAGCCCTGTAAAAGAAACCCTTATCTTATGAGTGTCATATGGTATTGAGATTCAATAAGAAGATCCTAGTGAAAATTATGCACCTACACTAGGATGGAGCCTCGGGCTATTTTTAGGTGGAGGTATCTTTATAGATGCATGAGAAAATTATATTTATAGATGAATTCTATTTATATATGTATGTGTGAGTTCTATTTATATATCGCATGTATATTTATAGATGCATGTCTGTTATTATTATCCCTTAATATTAGTTGGAGAATAAACAATAATATATTCTAAAAGAGCACTTGGAAATAGTTAACTGAAGTGGAAAATCAGTTAGTTATTGGAAATTCGAGTTCAGAGATTGGTTGGTGGGACATGCAAGTGGACTTATTTGTAACTGAGTGATTTGAAGTTGTAACAGAGTTAGATGTGAATTTATATGAGTTGTAAAGTAGTTTAACTCAGTTAAGTGAGTTAAAATCAGTTGTGCTAGTTGTAACTGAAGATACACTAGTGAGAGATTAGTGAATGAGTTATTAATTAATTCAAAATCAGTGGTATCACATGCAACTAAATATTTACTACTATTAACTACAAGCATTTCAGATCCAGTGGAGACCCAGTTGAGATGTAGGTGAAAGAGAAAATTTGACTATCAGTTGTGACATTAGTGGGTGCACACATGTGACCACACACACATTGGATGTTCCCATGAGGATTGCGCAGTCAAGGCAAGCAAGATTCCATTCATTCAAGGATTTCCATCAACTGGGATTGCGCAGTGGAGGTAGGTTGTCTGGAGGTAGTAAATTGGCACATGAATTTGCCAATTTTTGTATGAAAGTGTGAGACAATTGTATATTGTACTGAGAGCTCTTGGATTAGAGTTTTGTATGATATTGTTTCATGATCCATGATATATACATAATATATGATAGTGGGGTTTTTAGCTTTATGCTTTCTTGGTAAAAACATCTGTGTTATGTGTGGTTTATCTTTCTTCATGATATTGCAATTGGCGATTGTGTTTTAAAATCCGCAAATATTTTTGTAGAAGTGATTCTATATTTAACAGTGGCATATAATTGTTAGATCAGGAGAATCCAAGAAATAAATAATTTGTATTAAAAATTTTACATGGTATCAAAGCATAGAAGATTGCAATTTTGAAGCAGGAGTTGAGTCTGTTGGTGGAAAGAATTCTAATTTGTAGAAAGATTTTCTTGGTGCTACAGTTGAGTAAACATCAAAATGGCTTTCAATGGCTTGTGGCTAGAGTATGCACTCAAGGGTAGCTCGAAAAAAATTTCTTGGAAGGACAAGATGGAGGTGGTGCTTGAAGAAATGGCTTGAAAGAATGCATTGACAATGATGTTCCTAAGCCCACTTTGACAGATGTTGCATTACTTGATTCATGGAAAAAGAAAGTGGAAAAGGTGAGAAGGATTCTATTGGAAGGTGTATAAGACCACATTGTCTCAAGCCTTCATGGAAAAGCCGCACCATATGCTATGTGGAAGGCTTTGACAGATCTTTTCCAAAGAACCAGCGACCATAGGCAATTGGCGCTCAAATATAAACTCAGGAAGATCAAGATGGAAAAGGGCGAAAATAGTCCAAAGTATCTCACAAATTTTGTCCAATGTCGGGATAAACTGGGGAGTGTAGGAATAACTATTTCTGATGATGATTTGGTGAGCTTGGCTCTCTTGGGACTTCCTAAAATTTGGCACAGTTATGAAAACTCTATCAACGGACAGGAAAAACTGCCTGATTGGGAACGACTGTGGTTGGATTTAGTGCGGGAGGAGTTCATGCGGAACACCAGATATGGCTCTTCATAAAAGTATGATGATGAAGAGGATTGTGCTTTGGATGCCAAGGCAAGGAAGGGGAAGGGAAGAAATTCCATTCTAAACCTGAGTCTAAAGGCAAGAAGCTGGATTTTTCCAAGGTGAACTGTTTTCACTGTCAAGAACATGGGCATCTTGCAACTAAATTTCTGCAAAAGAAGAAGAACAAGAAGGTTGTAGGAGTTGCAACTGGTGAGGCCCTTGCCTCGCAATTTGAACTTGACTTCTCCTTCATCGCATGCATGGTTTCAAGCGCATTGGGATCGGTGTGGTATTGGGATAGTGGCGCTTCCTTCCACATGATGGGAGATAAGGAGCTCTTTAGGGACTTGGAGGAGAAAGATCTCCAAATGCATATAGAGATGAGCGACTATGGATGATACAGTTATACTGGCGTTGGTGCCATTACCTTTCACAGGGATTCAGGTAAACCATTTCAATTGAAATATGTTATGCATGTTCCAGGTCTGAAGAAAAACTTGGTCTCAGTCATAATGTTGGAGGACAGAGGCTATGACGTTGTTTTCAGTGATGGAAAATCTTTCCTGCGACATAAAATAACTAGTCAAGCCAAGAGGATAGGGATTCGAGTTAATAATATC
Organism: Pinus albicaulis; assembly: GCA_034641835.2. NCBI lineage: Eukaryota > Viridiplantae > Streptophyta > Pinopsida > Pinales > Pinaceae > Pinus > Pinus albicaulis. Next base: position 2,478 of record JAXQQM020091781.1, read on the forward strand.
TACAAGATGGAGGTGGATGGTTGCGCTGCCATGATGTGCAAGGTGGAAAAAGTGGTGATTCGAGATGAAGGCGAATTATGGCACAAGTGATTGGGCCATCTTCATCATGGAGCCTTGAAAGTCATGTAGCAAATATCTACTGGACTTCGAATGGGAACACTTGCTCAGTTAGATCAATGCAAGGGTTGCACCATGGGGAATTATGTAAAGTCCACCTTTAATGAAAAGGAGAGCCATGCTTTGGGGATGCTGGAGAGAGTTCACACAGACATGTGTGGACCATTCTCGGTTGCTTCAACAACAAAACATAAGTATTATGTTATTTTTTTTATGACTTTTCTCGTAAATGTTGTATCTTCTTCATGCAGAAGAAGGATCAAACATTCTCAAGGTTATGTGAGTTTAAGAAATTAGTGGAGAAAGAGTTAGGGAAGCAAGTGAAGGCTCTAAGGATCAATAATGGTGGAGAATACATCTCTAACGAATTCAAAGACTTATGCAGCAAAGAAAGAATTTGAAGAGAACTCATAGCACCTCATAACCCACAGCAAAATGGGGTCGCGGAGAGGAAGAAGAGAATGATCGTGGGTGAAGCACGAGCGATGTTGCATGATCAGGGCCTACCAATGCATTTGTGGGCGAAAGCATGCAACACTGTTGTTTATGTGAAAAATCGTTATCCTCATAGAGTACTTGGAATGATTACACCTGAAGAAGCTTTCATTGGTAAGAAACCGTATGTTTCACACTTTAAGATTTTTGGCTCATCTATTTATGTGCATGTGACCAAGAATGCCATGAAGAAGTTGGAGCCGACTGCTGAAGTTGGGATTTTTGTGGGGTACACAGAAACACCCCATAATTATTGTGTGTATTTTCCTAATAGTAAGATGAATCTTATGCGACAGGATATAAAATTCGATGAGGGGAAATCCATGCGGTTGTTGCTTGAGAGGGAGCTAGACTTGCATGCAGAGAAGGAACTGTTGGTTCCCAAAGATGTCTCTAGATGTGGATCAACCACAGGAGGATTTCATGGAGTGGAGGAGTCCACTCATGTAGAGCCAAACATCATAACTATAAGAAGGCATAGCACAAAAGCTGATAGGTTGAGACTTGATGCTGCACAGAATGTAGGAGCCCCTACTTCACAGCGCAGACAAAGACAAAATCCTAAACGATTTACTAGATACATGGATCTCATGAGAAAATGTATCGTGACTGAGCCATCTTCCTTTCAAGAAGTAGTGCAGGATCTCACATGGGTAGATGTAATGGTGGAGGAGTATGACTCCATTTTCAAAAAACGCGCTTGGGAAATTATTCCAAGGTCGATTGATAAATCAGTGGTAGGTTCAAGATGGATCTACAAGGTAAAGCAAGATGTTGATGGGAGTGTTGAGAAATAAATGGCCAAATCTATGGCCCGGGACTTCTCACAGATCGAGGGGATTGATTATGAAGAAACCTTTGCACATGTCGCAAGGTATTCTTTCGTAAGGACCATCCTTTCTCTCTTAGCGCAAATGGGTTGGCGCATTCATCAGATAGATGTGAAGACTGTGTTTCTCAATGGGATCATTGAGGAAGAGGTGTACATAGAGCATCTTGAAGGATTTGAGATCTTCAGCAGTGAGTCGCATGTGTGCCGACTCAAAAGAGCATTGTATGGGCTGAAGCAAGCACCCCGTGCTTGGTACACCTGGATAGACATCTATTTCACTAGACTGGGCTTCATGAAAAGTGAGGTGGATGCAAACCTATATCAAATTATTGTGGAGGGTAAGCTTTTAATCATTTTTCTTTATGTTGATGATTTAATATTGACTGGTGATGAGAAGCTGATACACTCATGCAAGGAGGACCTTGCAAAGGAGTTCGAGATGAAGGATATGGGCCTCCTTCATTATTTCCTTGGATTGGAAATATGGCAGCGAGATGGTGAAATTTTTGTGTCTCTAGGAAAGTATGCAAGGGAGATACTGGGTAAGTTTCACATGGAGAGTTGCAAACCCATGGATACTCCTCTTTTAGGAAATTGGAGGAAAGAGGATGCTACATCTGGAGAGGTAGTGGATGCTACTCTCTATTGATAGTTAGTGGGTGCGCTAATGTATCTAGTGAACACAAGACCAGACATTTGCTATGAGGTTAACCAGCTAATTCAAGTGATGGTTAAGCCTACCAAGCTCTTTTGGAAGGTGGGAAAGCATGTCCTGAGATACCTAAGGGGCACATCTGAGTATGGCTTATGGTACAGACATACGGATGAGGTGAAGTTGCATGGCTTCATGGATGCATATTGGGCAGGCAACCCAATAGATAGAAAGAGCACATTAGGGGGGATCTTTAGTATCATATCTATAGTTTTTTATTGGTACAATAGGAAACAGAGATCCATGGCACTCAGTTCAACGGAAGCAGAATACATGGCAACGAGTAAAGATGAATGTGAGGCTATCTGGATGAGAAAGATCTTGGTTGGTTTTTTTGGTTCTCATTTAGATCCGAAAGTGATTCATTATGATAATCATAGTTTCATTAAACTCTCGATTAATCCTGTGTTTCATGATAGATCTAAGCATATAGATATCCGGTATCATCATATCATATATTGTGTGCAGCAGAAGATCATGTTGCTTCAGTACATTCCTATGGAAGATCAGGATGTAGACATTCTGATGAAGGCACTCACCAGGAGAAAATTCGAATACTATAGAGACAGGATCAGGGTGAAGGATAATCCATTTCTTGTTGAGAGGGAGTGTTGAGATTCAACAAGAAGATCCTAGTGAAAATTATGCACCTACACTAGGATGGAGCCTCAGGCTATTTTTAGGTGGAGGTCTATTTATAGATGCATGAGAAAATTCTATTTATAGATAATTTCTATTTATAGATGTATGTACGAGTTCTATTTATAGATTGCATGTCTATTTATAGATGCATGTCGGCTATTATTATCCCTTAATATTAGTTGGATAATAAACAATAATATATTCTCAATGAGAACTTGGAAATAGTTAACAGAAGTGGCAAATCAGTTAGCTATAGGAAATTCGAGTTCATAGGTTGGTTGGTGGGACATGCAAGTGGACTTAGTTGTAACTGAGTGATTCAAAGTTGTAACAGAGTTGGATGTGTAGTTATGTGAGTTGTAAAGTAGTTTAACTCAATTAAGTGAGTTAAACTCAGTTGTGCTAGTTGTAACTGAAGATACACTAGTGAGAGATAAGTGAATCAATTATTAATTAATTTAAAATCAGTGGTCTCACATGCAACTGAAGATATACTACTTTTAAGTACATGCATGGCAGATCCATTGGAGACCCAGTTGAGATGTAGGTGAAAGGGACAGTTTGACTATCAGTTGTGACATTAGTGGGTGCACACAAGTGACCACACACACATTGGATGTGCCCATGATTATTGCGCAGTCAAGGCAAGCAAGATTCCATTCATTTAGGGATTGCCATTAGCTAGGATTGTGCAGTGGAGGTAGGTTGTCTAGAGGTAGTAAATTGGCACATGAATTTGCCAATTTTTGTATGAAAGTGTCAAACGATTGTATATTGTACTGAGAGCTCTTAGATTAGAGTTTTGTATGTGATTGTTTCATGATCCATGACATATACATAATATATGATAGTGGGGTTTTTAGCTTTATGCTTTCCCGGTAAAAACATCTGTGTTACGTGTGATTGATATTTCTTCTTGATATTGCAATTGGCAATTGTGTTTTAAATTTCGCAAAGATTTTTGTAGAAGCGATTCTGTATTTAATAGTGGCATATAATTGTTAGATCAGGAGAATCTAGGCAATACATAATTTGTATTAAAATTTGTACATATGGGTGTCATGATGACATGTTTTATTCTATGGATGGTTATTATGATCTTGACCATGGTTAAATGAGGGTAATAAGATTATTGTCCCCTAAAAGAAGCTTCTAGGGATAATGGACCATTAATGAAGTGTAGAAGCACCATATATGCCCTACTAAGTGAATATCTAACCTAGAATTAGGATATTGATGCCATCACAATATTTTTATTGTAGGGATGCACAAAAGAGGGAAGAAAAGGTCCTCGGGCCTTAAAACAAGATTTTAGAGCTCACGGGCCATTGATACAACCATAAATGATTATATAGAATGTTGGCCTAAGAGTATTATATGTCTTCCATTACAAAATTTTGAATACTAAAGATGGATCTTAGGGTCTTAGTCCTAGACTAAGGAGGAAACTAATTGTATTGGGCCCTAAAGAAACATCTAGGGCTAATGGACCATAAATGAGGCCCTAAACCACCACATAGCCATGTAAAGTGGATCTTTAGCTTATGAGCGTCATGTTATCATGACATTATTTTCTATAAGGATGGTTCTTAAGGCCTTGACCATGGTTTAATAATAATAATAATAATAATCCTAGGTCCTAAAAGAATCTTATCTGATTATAGACCATGATTGAAGCCTAGAATCACCATATATACCTTATAAATAAAATATTATCCTACAATTAGGATATTAGTAATATTACAATAATTTTCATTATAGGTATGGATGTTGAGGCTTTTACGATGGTCTAAGAACAAAAGTAAGGTATTATTAAATGAAGATTTGAGGGCTAGTGGTTAGAGTTGTAAATGACTACATAGACTCTATAAAGGGAAAATTGGCATAATAATTTCATATGGCTTTCATTACAAAATTTTATGCACTAGTGATGGACCTTAGGGTATTAACCTTGGTTTAAAGAGGAAAATAATAGTCTTAGGCCCTAAAATAATCTTATAATACTAATGGATCATGAATGAGGCCTAGAACCACCATATTGTACCCTATGAAGTGAATATTTAACCTACAATTAAGATATTATTTCCATTACAATATTTTTCACTTTGAATATAGATTTCAAGGCCTTTACCATGATCAAAGGACAAAAAAGTAACAAAAAATTCCATGGATAGGAAGACAAAAGCATGATATTTAGGTCTCATATGAAGTTTTTAGAACTTATGGTTCATAGATAGGGCCTCAATTATTACATAAATTTTACACAAAAAAAATTTGTTGGCCTCTACATGACATATGGTTTCCATTAAAAAAATTTACACATTGAAAATGCCTCTCACCATATGAACCCTCGTATCAGAAGAAAAATATTAATCTTAAATCCATCGTATAAAAAGAAAATAATAATTTTAAACCCAACGAAAATTTAATAACTAATAAACCAAAAATATCTAAATAATCAAATAAGCATGTAGCTTATTGCATGGAGAGGCGCTCTACAACCCATTATGAAGGACATGTTGTCCCATAATGTTACTTTTAAAAGTAATAAAATAATACTTACATTAACAAAATAAAAAATAGTGACCAACATAGATCCATATTAATATTGAATCTTGTGGGGGAGTGGGTGGTGCGGTGTCCACCCATCCACCAGCCGACCTGTCACGAAATGGTGGGGGCCACATGCTGAGCAGGCCAAATCGCTAGTGCCTTTTTCAAGTGAGCTTGAATTTAATGGGAAACAGTAACATGCTAGTGGCCCGTGTTCTTGTCTACTTGTCCCCGCCCTCGTCCAATCATGTTGTTCCATGTGTCCCCACCCCCCACCCATGATGTGACTCCACATCATCCTACAATTTCCCCTCCAACTATAAAATAACCTTTATCACCTCATAGATCTAAAATTTGCTTGCCATTTCCCAACACACTCTCTCCCGCCAGTTGCCTGCATAAGACGTCATTCGAATGCCCAGTCATCCAAGAACCTTCTCTCGATGTCGTTTTCAACCTCATCCATGGAAACCAGGTAATCAGTTACCCTTTTCCACCTATAATTTTTTCATATACTCGTAAAATAAATAAGACGGCCCCTGAGACCCCGAAAACCTGTGAGGTCAAACTCTCTTCCAGCCTCGAACACCTCATGGAAAAATAGGCCTAAATTTCCGACCTGGTCTATGCCTACCACCTCTCCAACCTCCATTTTTAACTATTTGGAAACCATGTCAAGTGGGAAGACCACTTCTGTGTAGTTGACTTTGTTCTATATTATCAGGTTACACCTTTTGTGCACTATTTTTTGGAACACATCTACTAGTTGTCCGCAGCCTACATCGACAAGAAAAACTACTTCATTTATTCCTCTAGAACCAAAATACTTGAAGTAACTCCGAAATTGGTCTAAAAGGCTCTAGTTTACCCACCTCTCTCGAGCCATAGAAATTCACTGATGTCACCCTAATCTATCACTACTCTACCCTTCCAGCTAACGAACAACAATATTTCTTGCAAATAGTCATGGCCCATGGCCTAGAATCTCTGCCCGTGACTAACAGTTTCCCTTTCACCCTCTTCATTGAACCCATCCAACAAATCCTATCCTTAATTTCATATTTACCGAGGGCAATGATGCTAATATAGCCAAAAAAGTTTCCTTGGGTTTTTTGAACCAAATGATGCATCCTGGCTACTTATTTGATATTTTAGCCTACCTATCTGCAGCCATAAGTTTTCAGCTACACCAGTTTCCCACCACGTCTTGTTTCTGATATTATTCGTTGTTGTTTGTGTATAATCATGTTGATGAGATTGAATGCCTGGGTATTAGCGTGATTTCTGGTAACAAACTGAGGACTTTTTTGTTCGACTAGGATTTCATAGTCAGGAGAAGACCAAATTTTGATGGTTACTCTCAATTTATATCGACTTATATGGCCATTTCATATAAGATCATCCATGGTGTTTCTCCATCCAGAGTTCACACCGGGGTAGTGGACTAGTACCTTTTTTAGAATTATACATAAATCAGGTTTTATGGGTGTGAACTTCACCCTCACCACCTACCTGTGTTCATGCCTATGAGAATATTTTCTCTAGAATTCATTAGGCAGAGCCTCAATGCATACCAAATCCACTATGTCGATGCAAAAAAAAAAGAAATATGTTTAATTTTGGAAGCATGTAGGGCCTTTTATTTTAATTCAAGGTAGACCTTCAAGCTGGTTGAGGCCTTACTCAAAAAGATGGATTTTAACCAGGGATATGTTTGGCTTTATGATCCTAAGGGTGTCATTTACCAAAGGAGAGAGAATATAAAAGCTTCAAATTATGGATAGGAGCATAGGCCTAAAATTGAATGGAAAGATAATCTTGAATCATGGCCTTTGAATACATAAATGGAGAGTAAGACCCCAGTGACCAAGGAAAAAGCGCCAAAAAGGACCGTTGACCAAGCTGGAGATATCGAGATGGAGGACATCCATGAAAGTAAAAAGGAAAAAAACCAAGAGTCTGATAAGAGGATTTTGAGACCAAGATAATGGAAGTAAGGCCAGATTAGTCGATTTCCAAGTGACCTTGGAGGATTATTCATAAGTTGTTGCCTCATCCTCTTCAAAGGTTGTTGTTTTGGGTGTTAAAGATAGTGTAACTACTACTGAATCAAGTTGGACTACTAGAAGATCCATTGAAGAAATAAATAGAATGTGAGGGAGGAGATGCAGCAGAAAATGGCACTTCACTCAGTACCATATCAAAACAAATTTCTTGTTGCTCTGAATTCAGAACGAAATCAAATGAATTTTTCACTACAGCATCCACTGGCACAGTCTTTGCCTTCAGACTCCTAGTTCAAATATTTATATGTCTCATTGGATCTAGCAAGTGTTCCCCTGATAGATAAGATAAATTTCCACAAAAAATTTGGAGTAATGTTATATAGTGAGCTCAACAAGAATGCAATGACTATCAATAAGGCCAAGTATCTGCTAGAGAAGGCTGCGACTAGGTTGAAGTAAGAGAGATCCAACTCCAGGGCTCTCCACATGCAAAATCAGAGTTTCAAAGAGATGATCATGAAAATAGGGGTGAATCCAGAGGATAAAATGGTTGTCGAAGCCCTCCTACAAAACTCCCAAAAGGATATCCATAAGCTATGGCATACATTGAAAATTCCAGGCAGTGAGCATGTACAATCTCAAGAGCTTGATCAAGTTGAAGCATCAAATGATATCTTAGTCAAATATCTTATTGAAAGGAATAGTGAAATAGTGGCCCTATACCAGCAGGCAGCAAAACAAAAAATGAGAATAGGCTCACATATATGTGCAATGATTGTACACAAGGACCCTCAAAACCCCACTAAAGAGCTCACTAAGACCCTTAGACCCTTACTGAGCTCCAACTCTCATAAGGGGATATTAATATGGTGTAGAACGATTTGGTTGTTTCCCAGGAAAATCAATCTCATAAGGAAAAAAAGCTTGAGGCTACTAGGATGAATGTTGAAATTATCATCAAGAATCTACAGGTAGTAAATCAGGAGGTCTCTGAGCTGAAGGGGAAACTAAAAGGGAAAATTTATTTGTTGCAAGCCAAGTAACTGGTATGGGATGAGATCATTGAGGAATTTAAAAAACATTGGGAGAACATAATATTGATGAATTAACAAAACATTGTGATCAAGGATTATGAATTTTTCATCCTTTCATTGAAAGTGGATGGAGAGATGAACTATTAGACTACCAAAAAGTTTATTAAGATTGTGAATGAAAGGAAAATCAGTGAACTAGGGCCTATAGATGTGGTAGATAGAGTCAGTGTTATCATGGATATTTCTAAGGTTTTTCATAAGGAGGAAGCTAGATTCGAGGCAGAGGAGTGCCTGGAGGTAGTTATAAATAATGTCCATGCTTTCAACACTGATTTTGAAATGATTGTCAAGGCAGCATTGCCCAACTGTTGGGACTTTGTGGGAGAGTTAATTCAGTGGGAACAATGCAGCCAGACACTGGTAGAATCCAAGAGAAAAGTGGACTCCTCTCAATAGAATAATTCTAATCTAAAGGGAAAAAAAGTGGTAAACTATTTAAAAAGGGACTTCCAGCCACTGGGGTTGGTGAAAAATCAGTTTCATCCCAGACTAGATTATTTGGGCCTAACCAACCTCACGATTCCATATCATCTTTTCTTCTGGGTCCCTCAACTAGCTCCAGTGTTGTGGCAGAGATGTGAGCAGTTCAATAATCCTCCCACACTCTAATTCATTGAGCCCTTGATGCATCCTCTACCACCGACCTATCATGATTAAATACATTTATGATCATGTTAATCGTGACACTTTATTTTTCATATTTTATGTAAATATTTTTGTTTTAGTTAGTCCTTTAGTATTTAGTTATTACGGTTGTGCCACATAGCACATTGAAGTTTTGACATGATTATTCATTGTAATGAAATCAAGAAGGAATGTTTTTGTAACGGGCTCTCCCTCTTAGGCCCTATAAAAACAATTTTATGACACTGAACCAGGGTTCAGAAATTTTGGATTCTTTTTGTTTCCAAAAGAGAAGGGTTGCGTACTATTGATAAATGTATGCTCCGTGGAATATTAATACAATTTTTTGGCGATTCCAACTTATTTTAGTTTGTAGTGTGTTTTATATTCTATGTGTTTTCATATGTGTTCAATATTCTTCTCAAATTGCATGTAATAGTATCTTTTTGACATGTAATAGTATTGATTCGTTTAAGTCAGGTGTTGATGAAGGATGCCTGTCTTGATATGAAAACTAGATCCTTAAATGCACTTCATGTATCTTTGCATCCCATCAATATATCTATCTATTTCATTTCACTTTGAATTTTGATGCATCAGATTCTTATAATTTATCCCAATGCATTGAAAATCTCTCCTACTCAATTATTCCGTCATATATACTACAATGACTGATAAGATACATATTCAAGTGATGTTGGTCACTTTAGACCTAAGATTGATGCTTCCATGAGTAATTATTTACATCAAATTTATGCATTTCCCCTCTTAAGGAAGGTTCTGAATCAAATTTCTTCTTAAAAATATTGAATATTGATTGTGTTACGAATTTCTAGCTAACCTTAAAAACACTCATCAAGATGTCCTAGGCATTGGTCTCTTTTCAACCCAAGGGTTGTATCTAGGAGTTACAACATATTTTGGCCCAGTTGTCGAGGATGAATCATAATATTTTCCCTGGGTGTGACATTTGTACACCATTTTGTAAGGTGAGAAAAAATGGGTGCAAGTTGAATATCTCTCACCTTGGTGACTCCACAGTCTAAATTTTGTTTTCATCACCCTGTCTTTCAAAATGCCACACACTCGCTCAGATACCTAAAAAAAAAGAAGTGCTCATGTGCCTAACCCTGAAAGGATAATATCTAGGAGGGTCTGGAAGGAAATAACCCTATCCACTCCTATTCCTATGACCTCTTTTCCAGAAGCATTCTCTTCCATCTCTCAGAAAGTTGTAATAAATTGTCCCAGTTTTCCCTCCAGAGTGCTGGAATATCCTCAAGAAAGTGGTATATTGTTTGATGCATTCCTCTCAAGAGTGAAAGACGAAGAAACCTATGTTAGTGCACCTTATTTCTCATTTAATCCCTCCCCTGAAATATAAGAGATTAAATACATCCTTGAAAACAATCCCACGCAAAGTGTGAAAAACCTCCCAACTCAGATCCAGTCAGTTGTTATTCAGATAAACCATTTGCAAGGACCTGTAATAAAACTCCTACCACCTCCCTTGCTCAATATGGTTGTCCTAGGATTCCTGTTAAACAAATATGCTACATTGGACTTGCCACAACCCTTGAATGGTATTCCACGAGACTATCTCAAGCTGTTGCCAAGATTCACAGTAGGAGATGATATTTCAGCACAAAGGCGTATAGAAAAATTTTGTGCATTTGTAGAAAACGTAAATGTTGAACACCTAGACCTAGTGTTGAGACTCCTTGTCCAAAATGTGGATGGATAAGCCAGGAAATGGTTCAAATCTCTACCAAATTCCTCATTCACCACTTGGGAAGAGATGTAGAATTCTTTCACGCAAAAATGGGGGGAGAAGAGGGATCATGGGTACATCCTCACTGAATTCAACGACATGAAGAAAAAACACAATGAGGATGTGTCAAATTTCATAAAAATTTTCAATAAGTTGTATAATAGCCTCCTTGCTAAAATCAAGCCCCCCACGGGAAACTTCCAAAGTAGTCTTTGTTGGGGCTTTTGAACCAGAGTTTGGTTTCACACTTAGGGAGAGGAAGTCTCGCACCTTAGACCAAATTAAAATATATGCTTTAGAGGTTGAAGAAAACTTTACCTCTACTGGAAGGTAGAGAGGGAGGACTGATCATGGAGAAAGAAGGAGGGGGAAAGAAGAAGCGAGTTCCCTAAGTCAAGGAAAGGAAACCCAATAGAAGAAACTTGAGGAAATGAATAAATTGATAAGAAACATGTCTAAAAATCTCATGAATTTGGAGCTAGAAAATAATAATCCTCCTCGAAAAAACCAACTAGTCCCTAACTGAGTTTTCAATCCTCAGTATAGGAGACGTCCTTTTAAACTCTTGCAGAGAGAGAGAAAAGAGCATCAAGATCACATTTAGCCCCCATTGTACTTAAAGGATGATCCAAAAGAGTAGGAATAAGAAACCATGGAAGTTCAATAAAATCAATTCTCTTCTTTTTCTAAGACGAATATGAAGCTGAAGTACATGAGGAAGGAGGGGATGATATAGATGCACCACTGGATGATGGTGATATTTCCAATTACTGTAGGTAGTTTGTTGACTTCATGCAAGCACAAATGGATAGGATATATGATATCATATCTTCTAGGAAGAGATATAGGATGCAATATCAAAATTAGGATTCCTCTCCACAAAATTCTCCTAAAACAACAGAAAAGGGAAATAATCCTTTAGACTCAGTCTAACCCAAAAAGAAGGGATCCCTATATCCCATTCTTCATAAATTTGAAGCTTCTAAAATAGAAAATTCACCCTTACCTCCCAAGTCAGTTTGTGACAAGGAAAAAGAGCACGCTGAGGTTGTTGTAGCTGAAAGGATTCTTATTGTTTTTAATCTCCAAAAAAGAATTAGGGAAGGTCGAAATCCTTGTCTCGGTGATTGAATTGTTAAATCAACCAAATTATAAACCTCAGGTGTCTCAGTTCATGTGTCTGTGAAAATTTCTGAGCACAGAAATCCTACTGCTAAATATAGATTTACTTCTCCTACTTGTTTTTATTATACATAAGTTATTTAATGAAAAATATTCAGAAAAAAATCAAAGTAAACATAACCAACATCCTACACAAATACAGATCATTTACTGAACATCACACACATATGAAAAAGTACACTCAATGCGGGAAAACCGGTGCACTAGATCTAAGGTTTTATTATTATTAAGCATTAGTATTATAAGTACATCCAGGGTTGTTGCAGGAAAATCTACCCTAAGGTCTGGGTTGAGGGACCTAAAAGAGCAGAAGGAATAAAATCAAAAGAAGAATTCAAATTACAAGTCCTAATGCTTAAACTAGAAATCTAGGGATAGGTGACCTTACCCGTATGTCCTACGTTTGAGGTCGATCCCATAGGGTGCAAACCCTCTACTACTCTTCATGCTTGAAAATTCGCAACTCACTAAAGACAAAGCACAGAGACTAGTTGTACATCATATATATCCTAAATTCCAGTATGTTAGATCATATAAACTCATAAAATAATCATGAAATAACGATTACAAGATCATTAACATGTATATGAAACATATAAGAACATGACATCAGGAACGTGACAAAGCTTCTTTTATTGATGTATGTAAAAAGAAAGTGGAGATATCACCTGAAATTAGCCACGACTCCAAGTGAAACTGTCCTCCGGATCCGTCCAACCCAAGCCTTAACAATCTTCTTCCATAAGAGGTGCACAAAGGATGTCACATAAAAGGGGGTGATCATCACAAGGAAACACAAGTTTCCTGAACCAGGGAAGTGCAGGAGGCACAGGGATAATCAGACTTGATCTGGGCTATGACAAGCTATAGTATCAATATAATTCTCTCTCCTCCCTTAGGCCTTCCCAATGAGGTGTATTTATACTTCCTCATATCATTTTTTCAGTTGGGAAACAATTTGGCCACGGGCTGGTGTAGGTGGTTCTTAGGTAAAACCCGTAAACCATGCCCAATTAATAGGGAATATATATATATATATATATATAAATTGTATACGCGGGTCATATATGAGCAAACCCGCGTCTGCACGCGTAAAATTCTAGGCAGAGTCACATATGGAATTCAAAATAATTTTTTTTAAGAAGTTGACCAAGTTTGAAAGGAAAATATTGGCCAAGGCCAATACATAAGTAATAAAGTATATAAAGGTGATAAATGATGCTATAATAGATGCTCCCTAATATATGAGGTCGGAAGGGGTACATGATGGTTGAAATGTATTATGTGCATAAGAAATAACCTTGCGAGGACTTGAGAGGACTTCACCAGATTACAACCTACCAAAAAATAGTGAAATAAACCAAAAAGAAAGCTCATGTCTGAGGCAGGCATACCCATTCTCAGTAAAATAAAATCATGTCCACATAACAAGTATGGAGCGGGTCCAATATGTATACAAGTATAGAAAAAACTATAAAGTACATAGTGAATCATCTGATGACTACCTGGAAAGTACATGTCAAAATCATGTCCAAGTATCACATATAGAAGACTGATCAATGAAGTTGCAAAGATAGTTGAACACTAAAGTCACAAATAAATATAAAGTGGTCAAGTATATAAAGTTCATAAATGATGCTATAACAAGGGTTCCTCAATCCGGCTCACCCAACAGAGAAAACCTCAGCTACAGAGGAAATGTGAGTTTATACCTCACTCCCACAAGTGTCGGCTGATCTATATGAGCCATTGGTGAAACCCCAGCTAGATTTGCGCAGTCTCTACACTGCCACTGTGTAAGGTTTTGTGGCCCTATTTGAGAGAATGTGTTACCATATCTCTGCGCTGATCAAATTATCTTAGATCTGGTTTCAGCCCCGTCAGCTCAGAAACCCCAGCTTCCAGTGAATTTCAGAATTTTCTTTGGAGGCTCTGCGTTGTCCCTGCGTGGGCCTACATCACCCTCTCTAGGGACTATGTCACACCCTCTGATGGTTGTGTTGCCTCCACTGATCTATGTTTCCCTTTCTCTGCATTGTACTCTTGGTCCTCCAGACCAATCACTACATTCGCCCCTCACTGCTTCTTTGAATCACTCAAATCTGATCTTCATCTAAGGACTTCTCTGCTAGAAGAATTTGATCTCTTACATTCACTGTGTGTGTTCTCCAACTAAACCCAAGCCCTTCCTTTATACTTTTCTCGTTGAAAAATCAACGGATGTGATCTAATATCTAATAAATGACTAAGATTAAAAGAAGCTTGATCCATGTTACTTAGAATGTTCTCATCAAATGTGTAAATTAATTCACTTTAATTTTTTAATTTCCCTAAGTTAGACTTAGGGTCCCCATTAAAAAATTTAATTATTTGAATGACTTCTACACCAAATGGAATTTTTCCAAACGCTTTCTGGGCCTTGGATATCTCATGTGTTCTAGCCCCTTCACAAAGTTTCAGAGCTAGAGCACATCTGATGTTACCCAAAATCTCAACACTCCCTCTTAGCGAGGAGTGTGCTCTAGTAATTCTTCCACACTAAAGCATCACCCTAATCTCTAACATCGGTCTTTGCATTGTTGATTCTTGGCCTGCTGCCCTCCATCCACTGCGTTGCTGCTTTATTTACTACTTCCCATGATTCTGCCACAGTGATTGCCACATCTGTACTACAGCTCCCTCTCAAATTGTTGCATCATGCTACCTATAGAAATGCCACTGCTAACGGCTACACTGCAACTCAATTGCTAAGAAGTAAGCAATTGAAGGACCACCACCCAATTACTGACATACAAGTCAGTCAGTCTGCATCTCATCACTGAAGCACCCTCTATTTTTGTGATGCGTTGTCTCTCTAAATCTCTGCATTGTTTGCTGCATTGCACTGCATAAGCACTCCTCTACGCTGATGAAGTCCCATCATCCTCTGCACTGTTGCTTCCATGTTGTTGTTTCCCCTCCTATTTTTTTCTCCAAGATTTAGCATCCCAACTCTTCATCTTCTTCTCCAGGATCTTCTTACCCAGCTGACCCAGAGTCGGTCTTTACATCCCTCTGTCAGAGATCATTTCTCTTATTGCATTTCATTTTTCTAGGTGTCTCATTCAGCTCATTAATCTACATTCCGTTAGGGGCATGCCATTATCTGACGGAAGGGCTTTGTTCTCTCATTTTCCCTCATGTTTGTACCTGTTGGGTTGGTCAAAATTTATCAAAATTCATCAAAGTTGAGTTCATGTCATTTACAGTCATAGATGGTTATTTTGGTCAAAAAGAGTCTTTCAGTTTCTAGGTCTAGGGTTTGGTCTTCAGAAATGTTAAATAATGCCCGCAGGCCATGAGGATGTCTTCAAATAGTTTTCATTTCAAGATCTTCATCGTCAATAATGCTCGAGGATATTTCTTCTTCAAAACTCTGTTTTGAAGAAGAAATTGTCAAATTTATTTTTTGTAATAAATATGTATTTTAAAGTTTTCCGCCACAAAGTACTTCAAATGCAGACTCTGGTCTTCCTTTGCCGAAGTTCAATGCCATCATCCCTACAAAAATCAAGAACAATTTCATCATTCAAGCTCAGAAAATCAGTGAGGAAACAAAAAGACAGAGTTATATTAAATGCAAAAGTGCCAAAGCCAAAAACATTACAAAATGGGTTTTTGTAAAATAAAAATCAAACTCCATGGCTATATAATATATTTCTCAAAGTTATTAATCCATTTGCATCAAGAGATATTAAAAAATCCAAGAGAGAAGTCGAGTTGAAGTTGGAGGAACGAAGCTGTGATTTTAGAGGGTCGATTGTGTGTTGGAATTCAGCGCGGCGCATTGGGAAAGGGCGCGGCGCACAGAGGCCACACGGCGCATAGAGTCGAAGTTCACTGTGCAATTTCCAACAGGCGCGGCGCACCCACACGACACGGCGCACTGGGTGTACGCGCGGCGCATAGAGCCGACATGCAAAAATTCATCAATTCTTCATCAAATTTCAAATCAAATCAGTTTTCTAATGATCCAAGTAGGTTTATGAGCTTCGACTATTGATATTAGCTGGTGTTTGGAGCTGTTTGGAAGCGAAATATAAGAAGTTGAATGCCAAAGTTATAAACTCTATAATTTTGTTCAAAACTGCTCCATAGGGTTTATATGTGAAATTTAAAGTTGGTTGTTGGTGCCAATTGGTTTGAAACTTCATTTCCCTCTTGTGGTTCCCTTCTTCCTCACTGTCACACTGTCATCATACAATCCCTTTCTTTTTCCCCTCTGTCCCAAAACAACTTATATCCCTTGTTCCCCATTTTCCCTATCCCTAAACCCTACTATTCCTTATTACTCTCTCTCTCATTTCACTTATATATTCCTAAAATTCCCAAATCCCAATACAGTCAAGTGACTATTAGCACACCTAAATCTCACTTGACAAACTCCACACTCCACTATACCCACTGTCCCATATTCCTCACAGTCCCTCATTTCCCTTTGGCATATTTGGCGATTGGAGACAAAGACACCAAGGTCTCATTCCTCATTTTCAACAAACCAAACATACACCTTGCATGGACATTATGGACAACGACACATCATACAACCGAGACAGTGATGCATGCACCAGGAGGGCACTGAAACATCGGAAAAGGTCGGATCCACTCCGAATCTTGGCAGAAGCTTCCTTGGCTGAGCATGAGACATGATGGGAGATCTTCACTCAAAATTTCAGCAAATTTGGAGAAGATTTTTTCATTTTTGAAAATTTTGGTTGCAAAACAGGTTTTTCTGCCCGACGCGTCGCGCCACCCGACGTGCGCTTATGATTGGGACATCTTCTAGAGGAAAACTTGATATTTTTGGGTTTTTTATGGTAAATTATGCATGCTCAGGAATGGCTGAGAGATTTCATGAAGTTTTGGGTGGTCTTAAAGGTCAAAAACACTCCAAAAATGGCCTTTCTGCCACTTTTTGCACCAGCAGGAACCAGTCTTGGGAGATTGCAGTTTTGGAGGGGCAAATGACATCCAAATTGAAAAATTCCACTTGGGTTGGATAGCAGACAGAAAGGGATTTCCAACGAGCTATCATGAGCTCAATTTGGACTTCAGAAAGTGCCCCAAAAATAGCCTCAAAGTGGCGCGGCGCACTGAGTTTTCTGGCGCGACGCATAGAGGAATTTTGCCCAATTTTCACTTTTCAGCTCAGAAATTCGGCCAGTTTGACTAGTTTCACTTTTGGATGTAATTATTGATCTATCTTGATGTAATTTTGTAGCTATGATGTAAATTTGGCATTTTTTTACTTGTTCTAGAGGATTCATTCACTAAAAAGTGAAAATTAAGTGAATGGATCAGTTTCCTAGCAAATAGAGGCAAGTTGTTTGGCTGCCTAGATTTCAGTTCCATGTTTAGAATTGGTTGAAACAACTCCTAGAAGGATGAGCTCAACCCCTAGAGGCATGGGAAGGGGTTAGGATGGTCTATATCATGTAGTTATTCAATCATTTTCAGAGGTTGGACTCTTGGGAATAGTTTGGCACCTCATTGTATATTCATTTCAGTATTTTTGGCAAAGGAAAGACCAGAGTTTTGTAGCACTTGTTGGGATCCTTGTGGCTCTGAGTTTTGATGATGTTTTTCTCCATGTATCTGTAAGTTTCATTAATTTTATATGTATGCCATTTCCCTTCTCTTTGCTTCTGAATTAAACAAATGAGTAACTAAGGTAGAATTCATTAGTTTGCTGGTGCTCCGCCTTAAACTTTTGTTTAGTTTAATATGTTTTCTCCGTTTGAAGAGGATTCTTGCACCTTCTTGCCCTCTTCAGCTCCTCAATAGTCTTTTCAATCCATTCAATTGATCTAAGACATCAAAGCCATTGCCTTCCCTGCCCCAACTTGAACTCTGCAAGAATTTGGCCTCATCCCCAAGCCCAAAATCGTTTTTCCCTTTTTCCAACAAAAAACCCTAAAAATCATTCCAAACTCCTTGATTAATATACCTAGCCTAAAATTAGCACTCATTTCAGTCATCTCAAGGCCTATTGATACATTTTTACTGAGATTGACCCGGAGAGAGCCCTCTCCTGTTCTGGTAGGGCTAGCTAGCAGACTGAGTGTGGTTTGGTGTTACCCTGAATTACGCCTTCTTTCGGCTGAGGTAGATTTGAGCAATAACACCTTCAATAACACCTTTGCTCCAGTCATCTTGCTATTGTCTTAAGGCTCCCATAGCTCGTATGTGATCCAAGAGTTTAGGCACCTCAAGGATCATACCTGAATTGTTTGTAGCTTCTCTACGCATCTATGTCACCCCACCTCTTCTCTCGAGGCACATGAGAACTCATGGCCACGTCATCCTCACTACCATTGTCCCCTCTAGCTATTGTTGCCTTGGAATATGAAGTGTCCAAGTTCGCCATATCTGAAGCACCGAACCTTGGATAGGTCCTTCCTCTTCTTCCCTTGTTTCCACTATCCCTTTGATGCTAGGGCCACATCCTCCTCCTTCTCCTTCTTTACCTTGACACTTATGCTATTGAATTCCTTCTTAGTCACCCTCTAAATCTCCTCCTAATGAAGGATTGCCCACATGTCACCCCAATTTGGGAGCTGTGATTTTCCCATGATGCTTTGGAAAAAGGTCTCATACTCATCGGTTTCTGCACTCAGGGCAGTCCTTACTAAGATCCCTTCATCCGAAGTTGACCCCATGGCAATCAGATGATCTCGGATCTTTTGAAATCTTAAGAGGAATGGATTGATCTCCTCTCCCTTGTGCATCTGGAACATATGCATCTGGTTCTATAGAATCATCTTTCGTTGGACGGAGTTGCCTTGATATAGCATGGTAAAATTTGTCCACATCTCATGTGTCTTCCTCTTCACGGCAATGTGTGGGACCACATGATCCTTCACCCCATCCATGATCAAGCGCTTTTCCCGCGCCTGATTTTCATTGAACTTCTTAAGAGCATCTGCATCGATCGACACAACTAGGACATTTTCTGCGTGGTAATCCTCTAGGACTATCAGGATTTTGGCCTTCTAGATTGCAAATTTGGACACACCATCCAACCTATCCTAATCCCTCAGTCCGTATGGGGCAAACTCTGCTCAACATTTGAAACAAGTACTCTTCTCCCTTCTATTATTTCTGCACTCAACAGAAGACTGGATCTTGGTTTCTTGGCAATAAGATCCCTCTAGAGATAGTTGCCCTCTCTGACAACTAATTTTC
>JAXQQM020063078.1:0-54427 GCA_034641835.2 Pinus albicaulis
ATATGTTAATGTGTAAGTGTTTTACATTGAATATTTTTCATTTTATTAAGAATATATTTGAAAAAATTAACTATATAAGGTTAAAACCTATGTTTTGTATCAAATTACTTTTTTTTTTCAATGGGAAAATTTTATGGCTAATGTGTTTTTCTCGAAATGTGATAGACCCCATTAAAATGGGAGATATATCGAAATGCTTCCTATGGTGTAACATAATAGTTTCAAGTAGTTTAAAGATAAAGATGCATAAATTCAATGAGCATAGTTTTGAGATATAAAATTCCAAAATGGAATAGTTGTTTGTGAACAAATATCAGTGGATCACTATGGATATATCTACTTCATTAAAAGGGAATCCCTGTATAAGCCACATAAATAGGCAGGGTGGAGGTGGAAAAGCAATTTTGGAACCCCTGGTTAGGTCCCAAGCTAGAGGGTGGCCACTGCTTCATGGGAAAACTGTCAAAGGACCGGAGGAGAATTAGGGACCTATTGTAGCCAGCAACAATCCCCCTTCTTATTTGGTATTATTAATAATACTAAATAAGTGAGGACCCTTAGTTTAAAAATCCAAATTTTTTTATTGTTGTTTATTTTCATTTTCAATATAACTTACTATCATTAACTTAGGAAAATTCCTTAGAAAATCTTTAGATAAACTTAAGTTTATGATAGATTAGAATAAAACCTTTCTTTGAAGAAAATATCACATCCATCGCAACAAAAAAGTACAAGATATCTTTTGCAAAGCAGAATCTTCTAAATTGCGATAAGCGTGATCCAATAACTATGCATTAAAATATTTGTCGCAAATTGCATATCGCAGAAAATATATTAACGGATATTTTTCATATGTTATATTTTGTGATATTGTGATTTTGCGATATTGCAATTTGCGTAAATTGCGATTTGTGTAAGTTGCGATTTGCGAAAGTTGCGATGATTTCGATTTGCGAAGGTTGCGATTTGCGATATTGCGATTTTGCGATATTGCAAAGCAAATCGCAGATCACATTATCGCAGATTCTTAAAGCCCATTGTACGAAGAAAATCTTTCCATAAATCGAGACCCGTTATGCGCTTTAATGTCAAGTTAATGAATGGATTGTCAATTATTAATGAAAAAGGATTTTGTTTTGATTGAAAGGTTATTTCACGTTTAAATAATATATTTCATATGCCTTCAACATTTAAAACTATCCCGTCACCTTTCTCATATCATTATTCTCACTTAATTCGTAAAACCGCAGGCGCGAAGAACATGAGAATATACAAAGCAATATTCAGAGTATTATGGGAAAGAAAGAGAAAGCTCCGAGTTTTGGAAAGAAAGAGAAAACTCTGAGTTCTGAAAATAAAGAGATGGCTTCCTTATACGCAGACACTGCTTGCAACAAAGACGCTGGTATCACCACTTGGGAAGGTATGTTTAATTTGCTTGAAGAAGAAAACCCAAGAGTAATGGATGTTGCGGCTACTGCGGGCTCAAGTAATTCTTTTGAAGCATCTCTTATAGAGATGGCTTGTTCATTTTTGCACCGGATAGCAGCAAGACCTAGAATTCTTCCATATACAGACATGGTAAAATGGGTGCTGGATGGCACTGATATTACGGACAGGCAATTTAGAACTCAAGGTCAAGAGCTCATCGGGTCATTTACTCCAGAAGATTTGAGGCTTATGTATCTTTTGCCTGAGCCTCAGGCAACTTACAACAAACAATTTATGGAGAAATTTGCCAAGGAAAATTAAAATTTGGTGGAATGTACCAAGGAATGGTCCAGAAGAGATGAACTACTGAAGAAAGATAAACACGGTATGTACAGTACTGGTTCACTCACTTATCCATATATTTTTGCTGCTGCTATGCTATGTAGGATTTTTGGAAAGCCTGATATTAATAAGTTTTTTCCTGAATGGCTTCCCTTATTGAATGCTGCTGTTAACGCTACCATTGTGGACTGGGCTAAAATATTGTTTGATTACTTAGCTACAACTATTTTCAATTACCGGTCTAAATGGAATGTCTCTCAGAGGATTTATCCTCCTTTTTATCTATCTGCCTATGTTATGGAATCAATCTGATTTGTTTATAAGTTCCCTTTAATGGGTTGGCAATGGACAATTCAGGATCCCCTACCCATTCACATTTATCACAAAGAACTGTGGGAATCAAAGTTCATTC
This sequence comes from Pinus albicaulis, assembly GCA_034641835.2. Lineage (NCBI taxonomy): Eukaryota > Viridiplantae > Streptophyta > Pinopsida > Pinales > Pinaceae > Pinus > Pinus albicaulis. The sequence continues at coordinate 2,186 of JAXQQM020063078.1, forward strand.
CTCATTTTTATAAAATTTTCCATTGCATAATGTTGCCTCTGTACAGAGTGTTGTATAATAAGGATGCTCCAAGGTTCTCCCCTGAAGCAGAAGTAGACATTATCCCCGTCGCAAGATGGTTTGGAGAAAAATTGTTTACCTATGTGAGGGTTTTTGGAAGCTTTGCGTCTCCTCATGTTCTACCCTTTTATGTTCCGGATAAACTTATAGCTCGGGAAATTGCATATCAAACCTGTGGAGAGGGAGGTTTGACAAAAGAATTAAAGGATAAAAAGAAGGCCATCTGGCCCCAATTTCCTATTTCCTGCGGAGCATTTTCATTATTTGATGTTGTTCATGTGTTTAAGGAAGTAAACAATATTACATGTTTACAATTGTTTATGTTTCCGAAAAGGCTATTCGACCCGTATGAAGTCGCTAAGAATTTCACCACTGCAGTAAAAGTAAGAGTATTTTCTGGAGAAGAAGATCTTTTTGATGATATGTTTCAAGAAAAATGTTCATTTAAAGAAATTTTGCATTTAGCTCAAACACGGTTCTCCCCAGAAGAATTTCAAGAGTTTAAAATATACAGAGAAAGAAGATTGACCACTATTCCTGTGGATAATTTGCACTTGGAACCAACTCCTAGTGTCAGTCTCAGTGGCAGCTCAGATTCAGAAAGGTCTAAGTGAAATTTTGACAAAGAAATTTCTGAACATTCTAAAAAATCTGATCAGGATAAAAGTGAAGGCTCAGTGAAGGTTACAACTCAATCAAAAGAGATCTCACAACAACAGACTTCAACTACTCCACAGTTGAATCTTCCACCTCTTAATGTACAACAACCATCCATCAGCACTCAGTTAGATAAAGAATGGGAAACATTTAATAATTTGATTAATGTTGAAGGACAGAACATACAAACTCCTGTACAGACAGCAAAAGGTTTGGTTACAAAAATAAGTGGCAATGTCACAGAAACATAACATATACCTATTACTCCCTCTGCCGAGCTTGTACTTAAAATAGAGGAAATTCCTCCTCTGGATATATTTTATAGCCCACAACATAAAGCAGTAGTAAGGAAGAAAAGAAAGAAGAGAAAATTAGAAAGTGCGCTCTCTACTGATGCAGAACAATTGGATGTTTTATGGAAAGATCCTACTACGGATCCGACTGAAAATCTTACTAAATTATCTCAGATTACAGGAGCTTATGCCTCCGCAACTATTGATAAAGCATATGAGGTATGACTATTATTGAATGAAAAAGAAGACCAAATACAAGTTCTGCAACAACAATTACAACAAGATCATGCTAACAGTGAAGCACAGATACAATTTGAAAAACTACAGCAAGAGTTTCAGCAAACACAAATCGGATATCAGAAAAGCTTGGTCGAAAAAGAGAAACAAATACAGAATATCCAAGAAATGCATAAAGATGACCCCAAGCTTATAGAGTTTATCTCAGAGTCTATTTCTTTGAATAATCAACTGCTGCAACAACAAGATATATTATGCCAAAAGATTTCACAGTGGAACTCTTTTTGTCAAGAAAGTGATAAAATCACTAATCATGTCGTAGAATTAGGACATGATTATGATTTAACTAATGAAAGAGTTACTAATTATTTGGCATGGAAAAAGACAGAGGAAGGAAAAAGAGCAGGAGCACCAATTATCAATGACAACCATAAAGAAATACTCTTCAATAATTGGGATACACAGATCAAAGAAGAAGAAAAAGCAGCAGAGGAAGCAGCTACAACAGCAAGCAACATTACTGATTGTGTAAATGAAAATTTCCACAAAGTTAATTTGATTTCGGAAACTATTCCAGGATACCTACCACAAGTACAACAATTGCAAACTGACTGGAAACATAAAGCTGAAGAGAAGGCAAAATCAATTCAAGGATTGACAAAATTAAATTGGGATTCTTACTGGACGTGCCTATTTAAACCACACAGCCAATGCAGTGCTCGTAATTGCATTATTAATTCTGCTGAGAAGATGGCGCCAGTACTTTTCGACTCCGTTTTTTCAGGACAATTAAAATCTGAAGTCGGCCAGCCCCCTCTTCTCAAATCAATGCTGGATGCTTGCAAATTCAAAGACCAAATTCATAAGTAGTTAGTTGTTAATTTTAGTTTTAGATTTAGTGTTAGTTTTACTTTATTTTTGCCTAGAAAAAGGATGGTCATTTAAACCAAATCCTAAATTTTTTGTAATAAACCATAATTAGATTTAGTTAGTAGTATTTAAACCCTTCTCATGCATTTAGAGAAGGGTCCTGAAATTTGTCAAAAACTTGTCCTCAAAACATGCACATCTGCACCCTCAGAGGAGGTTTTGATGAATGAATGGAACGAGATTTATTGATATCTATGTCTAATATTTGCTACTGATGTTGCATTTCTGTACTCTTAGTAGATGTTGGATTAAGAAGATATAAGTCATTGTTGCTTCTAGCTCATGAGTAGAACCAGTTATAAATGGTACTTTTATCTCTTAACTATTTTTGCTTCTGTGTTAAAAGTGATATTTATGTTCAGTTATTTATATATTGATGCTTGAATGCTTCAGTTATCATTTGGCACTTTTGTATGGTGATAGCTATTTATTTATGCTTAATGTATGAATAGCTTATTATGCGATATGTTTTTCACAACTGTTTCATCTACCTTTTTATATGAAGTGGTTTATTTTTATTTAATTATTTACTTATAACATTTGAATGATCTTTATTATTGATTTTTATTCGAAATCATTTTAGATCGCATAAACAAAATTACATCCCGGGTTAGTTTAGAATTAGATATTTCTGTTTAAATTAGAATACAATTTGCATATGATTAGATTAGAAATAGAATAAAAGTATTTCACTTAGGAACCTTTTTAGAAAGGAAATATATATTCTCAACACACACACACATATTGGGAAACTGGTCCCATTATCCCCAGTCAGACCCACTACACCAAACGGAAAAGGAGCTGCTAACCAAGGTCCAGACCAGGTGGGTATCCCCCTTGTTGTAGACCCGATTTTCGGGGCTTCAACATATTTGGCACTAGAAGGAGGGCCATAAACTATGAATGGAAAGTAAGTCTAAATCTAAATACCATTATGAGAGTAAATCACCCTCACCATCTCCCTCGACTTCTCCATCACACTCAGAAATTTTAAATTTAGAGCCAGAAGTTGAAAGAAGAATAGACACTGCTACAAACCCTGAATTTTCAGAAGAATCTGCTATTGAACCTCCTGAAGTTGAATATTTGATTCATAAATTTCAGCTATTTTCAATATCACCTCAAAGATCTGATAAATCTAAAGGCAGTGTAACTTCGTAATATAATCCTGCTCATCTTCTTACCAGATTAGAGAGTGAAAAGCTTGGCATTCAGCCAACTGAGTTACCTCTACCTACAAGGAAGAGAGCTAGGAAATCACCTAATGGGTCTGATAGCGAGACTCTTTCATCATCATTATCCATCTCAACCTCTTCACCACGAAGTCAACCATCCACCCCTCCACTTCAGACCATTGTTCCTCACTCCACTATAACTTCCACATCACCTTCTCAATCATCTATAATTTTAATATCCTCATCTTCTCAATCACAGACATCATCTTCTACACTTTCCTCTGTTAGTAGTTCAGCGATGGCCCAAATGCCATGGAATAATCCAGGGGCAGTCTTAATGCCTGCACCCTTGAGTCAGTTACCAGCCCATCCTGAAAAATGGCTGCCTAAGTTTAATCCTGAAGTAGGCATGCTAGCAGAAGAACATATAAACAATTTTATGCTGTCCATAAATCTCAATGGAGTTATTAATGAAGATGCTGTTGTCCGACTTTTCCCTTATACTCTATAAGGAGCAGCTGGATCATGGTATTTCTCATTACCATCTGGATCCATCACTAGTTGGGATATCTTTCAAGATCAATTTTTGAATAAATTTGGTGATGACAGGTCTACAATGACATTAATCAATGATCTATCTAATTTTAGAGCTGATTCAAAAGAACTTATCAAGGATTTTAATTCACGTTTCAATAAATTGCTAAACAAAATTCCCACTACTTCCAAGCCTAGCGAAGAAGTGCGAAGTGAATGGTACATTTCTGCTTTACCATCAAATATAGCAATCTTTGTTGATAGGGATAACAAAACAACTTTAGCAGAAAACATGAAGGAGGCAATAGCAGTAGAGAAACGTATCATTTCTTTAGATAAGAAAAATGCGATAGAAGAACGAAAATCCAAGAAGGTTACTTTTAAGGAGGATCCCAAGAAAAAACAATCAAAAGATCCATTTGATTTAGAAGGATTGTAGAAAGTTTTGAAAACCATGTCTAACAAAATGGTTGACATTAAGAAACAAGTGGCAGAAACATCTTCTAAAAAGTCTTTCAAGCCTTTTAGAAGAAACCCTTCAACTAATCCAAAACCACCAAATTCTATTACTAATGCTGAATCAGAAGAAGAAGAAGAAGAAATTGCTACAGAGGAAACTACTAATGAAGAAGAAGTTGTAGAAGTATAAGGTATGTGGGACTTTATCCTCCCAGATGAGGAAGATCAAGAAGCATCCCCAGTTAGTACTCGAAGTAGAAATCAACTTGATCCTCCTCAACCTACTCCTAAGTCAAAAAGCGTAAGCTCATTGACTAAGGATAAAGTTGCACCCAAGAAAACAACATCTAAGGCAATTCAAACCAGCCCAGTCCAGACAGATTCATCAACTCCAGCAAGAACACTCATTGTTCCAGATGAAATGGAGTATAATATTATAGAAGACATGAAGAAGACTAGGGCTAACATCACTTTTTATGAATTGAGCAAGTTAAAACACCAACAAAAGGTAGTTTTGAAAGAATTACATGCTGTACTAGAAAAACCTTTGCCTGATCCTGTCATTTCTCAAGCTTCAAATGAGATGGGAATACCTCCAGCTAATGCGATCAGTAAAGTTGATCTAGAAAATATCGCTTTAATTGGAGGAAGGTCAAGATCTCATACTCCTCCATTCTTCTTACTTATGAAGTTTTCAATAAAAATTTGCATAATTGTTTAGTGGATTCTGGAGCTTCATCTAATATTCTACCAAAATCGATATGTGCAAAGTTGAACGTTAAACCACAAAAATCTGCTGTGTGAATAGTTCAGTTAGATCGATCGCAAGTTGAAGTGATTGGCGAATTAAATCAGGTTACCATAAGACTCTCATCGAATCCAAAGGTATGTCAAGTTATTGATATTTTAGTTGCAGATATTCCAGAATTTTATGGCTTAATTCTTAGCAGAGATTGGTCAGAAAAACTTCATGGATATTTTGCAACTGATTGGTCGCATATGTGGCTTCCTTACAATGGTAAACCAAATCAGATAAAGGTTGAACGAGAAAAACATCAGAAATACATAGTAACAGAATTGGAAGGAGAGAATGAACCAGTTGCATACATCAGTAATATCATTGGCAATTATTCAGTTGATTCTTTCTTAGGAAATTTCAATGCTCATACTTCACCTTATTTAGAACATTCTGTTTTATCTTAAATAGAAAATTATTCTCAAACAAATAGTTCTAAATGTATTAATTTTGTAGATACTCCTATAAATAAATCTTTATTTTGGAAATTATTTTTTGATGGTTCTAAGTCTAATGAAGGAGCAGGAGCAGGATGCGTATTGGTTAGTCCAGAGGGAAAAAAAATTATGTTGACTTGTAGACTCGAGTTCGATTGCACTAATAACACTGCAGAATATGAGGCTTTAGTCCAAGGATTATACAAAGCAATCGGATTAGACATCAAATATCTACAAGTTTTCGGTGATTCGGAAATTGTAATCAAACAGGTACGCAATACTATACATTGTTTATCAGGTCATTTAAAGCATTACCAATCTTTAGTCCAAAATCTGACTGAACATTTTATAGCATTTAATATTTCATCAATTCCCATAATTCAAAATGCTAGTTCAGACCTCCTAGCTAATGTAGCTTCCAAGCTCATTCCTGCAGAAGACTTTAGTCCTGATTGATTTTCAATCGAATTAATCTTTAGACCCTCGATTCCTGATAATGTTACCAATTGGAGGATTTTCAATGATGATCCTGATATTGTAAATTTTCTCACATCTGAAGGATCTTACACCAATCAGATAATTGATGAAGACCAACATGACAGACAATTGCTTCAAGATAGCACCAATAATGCTATGCCAAAGTCAGTAGTCAAGTTAGAAGACCTTTATGATTTGAAAGATCGATTTAAAAGATCTACCAATTCAAAATTGCAAAGTTCGACTTTGAATTATGAATTAGTAAATCTAGGAACCGATGCCAAACCACAGAATATCAACCTAGGCCTTGGCCTAGCTCCTAAAGAAAAGTTAGCATATGTTCGTCTTTTGAAACAATATAAAAATTTATTTTCTTAGAACTATGATGAACTCAAAACTTATGACACTTCTATTATCCAACATACTATCCCAATGATAAATGATGAAAAACCTGTCCAACAAAAGTTGAGAAAGATCAATCCCAATCTAGAAATTCAAATCAAATCTGAACTCAATAAGTTATTGAAAGCCAAAATTATTTTTCCCGTCTGACATTCTAAATGGGTTTCCAATATGGTTCCTGTTAGGAAGAAGAACGGAGACATTAGAATTTGCATTGACTTTCGAAATCTTAATAAAGCTTGCCAAAAAGATAATTTTCCTTTGCCTCCCATGGAGCAAATATTACAAGCAGTTGCAGGATGAGAATTAATGTCTTTCCTAGATGGTTTTTCTGGCTATAATAAAGTATTAGTCCATCCTGATGATCAATTGAAAACTACATTCAGAACTAAATGGGGCACTTACGCATATCAAAAGATGCCTTTTGGTCTGATCAATGCTGGTGACAAATTTCAGAGAGCTATGGACATTGCCTTCAAGGGATTAGTTAAAAAATCAGTTGTAATTTACTTGGATAATATAACTGTATATTCCAAAAAACGAAGCAATCATCTTAGAGATTTGAGGCAAATCTTCCAACGCTGTCAAAGGTATGGAATTTCACTTAATCCGAAAAATCTTTTTTTGCATTAAATAAAGGAAAACTTCTTGGATTCATAGTATCAAAATCTGGAATTCATATTGATCCTGATAGAATCAAAGAAATTTCTGAAATATCCTTACCTCACAACAAGAAAGCTATGCAATCTTTTCTCGGCCAGATTAATTTTGTTAAGAGATTTGTGCCAGATTTTTCGAGAATTGTATCTCCTTTGTAGGCAATGATTAAAAAGAATTCAAACTTCAAATGGGGCAAAGACGAATATGAGGCATTCAATCTAATCAAACAAGCAATTATTAATGCTCCATCTTTAGCAACCCCAAATTTTTCCGATCCTTTTATTTTGTACACATTTGCCTCTGATAAATCTTATGCTGCAATACTCACTCAAGCAAATCAAGACAAAGCAGAAGCTCCAATTTCTTTTTTCAGTTCAAATTTACAGGGAGCTGAATTGAATTATTCAGATGTGGAGAAACAAGCTTATGCTGTTTTCAAAGCAGTTAAATATTTCAGACCCTTTTTACTTAAAACCCATACAAAAATTATAGTACCGTTTCTAGCGGTAAGAAATATTTTAGTTCAAAAATATGTGGGTGAGAAAAGAGCCAATTGGGTTACTGCCTTACAAGAATATGATGTAGAAATCAAACCAGCAAGTATTGTAAGAGGTCAAGGCTTTTGCAAAATACTAACTAGGGCATCGCTTATTTCTGAAAAACCATCTGAAGAGATACAAACATATGAGGTAAGCCTAAACGATGTTGAATCATTATATGCTGATATCATATTTTATCTGAAGAACGGATATGCTCCTCCAAATCTCGATCACACCAAGAAAAGAGCTCTAAGGTTGAAGGCTAAACAATATCAGCTTGTGAATGATGTTCTTTTTAAGATGAATTATGATTATGTTCTTCTTAGATGTCTGGAGAAATATGAAGCTCAAAAAGTCTTGCAGGAACTTCATGATGGGCCAGTAGGTGGACATTATGCTGGAGATGCTACTGCACATAAGATCCTCCGTGCAGGCTATTACTAGCCCACAATATTTAAAGATTCACATAACTATGCAAGGAAATGTCAAATTTGTCAAACTGCAGCTGGAAGACAAAAGAAACCATCATTACCATTACAACCAGTCAACATTGAGCAACCTTTTGATCAATGGGGATTGGACATAATAGGTGAGATCGTTCCTCACTCTTCTAAACAACATAGGTATATCATTATAGCAACTGATTATTTTACAAAATGGGTAGAAGCAGTCCCTCTCAAGATTGCTAATGCCGAACACATCATCGAGTTCATAAATCAGTTCATAATCACCAGGTTTGGTTTACCTTCTGCTTTAATGTTTGATAATGCATCGTATTTTTCTGGTAATGCTATGACTGAATTTGCACTCAAGAGAGGTTTTAAACTTAGATATTCTACCAATTATTATCCACAGGGAAATGGGTTAGCTGAATCTACAAATAAAAATTTAATCAGAATCATTAAGTGAACCATTGATCAAAATCATAAAAATTGGCATAAATATTTAATATATGATTTATGGGCAGATCGAATAATGCAAAAAGCTTCTATTGGCACTTCTCCCTTTAATTTAGTTTATGGGAGAGAAGTGGTTCTTCCAACTTATCTAACAATCCCTTCTTTAGCCTTAGTCTAATATATTGATGAAGAACCAACTTCTTCTTTACAATTAAGGCGAATGGAAATAATTAAGTTAGAAGAACAATGAGAAAAAGCCAAAGTAACTCATGCTCATCATCAAGCATTAGTTAAAGCTTATTTTGATTCAAACATGATAACCAGGAAGGATTTTCAGATAGGAGATTTAGCTCTAAAATGGGACAAGGCTCATGAGGAAAAAAGAAAACATACGAAATTTCAACGAATGTGGCTTGGTCCTTTTAAAATTGCAGAGATCATAGGTCCATTGACTTTTATATTACATGATTTAACAGGTAAACGAGAGTCTTTACCTATTAATGGACAGATTCTCAAAAAATATTTTCCATAGGAGATCATTCTTCTATTTTGTATATTAGTTTTCTTTATTGTTCATAATAAAACCAGTTCTTAATGGTTATATTTTGAATTCACGAAAAAGATACAAATTATCTTTTTTATTTTTTGTTTCTTCACTTATATAAATAGAATTCTTTTTAGAATATTGATCATTATTATTCAAAGATACAGTTAAAAGCTTTAAATCTAGAAATGATATCAGTTTCAACTTTCAAAATTTTGATGAAAAGCAACTTTTAGTGAAAGATTGTTTTATATCAGTTCAATGAAAGGTATCTATAACAAAATGAAGATTCTCTGTAGAAAAGTTATTTTCAAAAAACTCTATCATTGTCGTCCAGAGCTATCTTAAGGAAACAATGACTTCCTCCCCACCTAGAAAATTACAATGTTCAGGGAATAATCCAATAATACACTTTGTCTTAAAGAGTAAGAGGTCTCATCAAGAGCCGACTTATCATGATCATAGATATTATAGCTTGCTGACTTTTCCAATACTGCATACCATAACAGGGCAATGACTCAAGATTATTGCAATCGAAAAGCAAGGGGTCTCATCACAAACCAGCTTGTTCAACAAAGTTATAAATCAAGTGAATGGCACTGTCATAAATTGGCTACCAAACCAAGACATTGTTCTTTAAGGGTAAAAAGAAAATAAAAAGCAATAAGTGTGAATATGGATTTCTCTTTGAAAATTGTATATTTCTCTAAGTAGGACACAAGATCATTGCTGGGTAACAGGTAACCTTGTCGAGGCTATAAATGCTTGCTGGCAGCAGTGGCTCTACCTACGACAAATGAGCATATTTAAAACTGATTTATAGAGAAGCATTTTGTTTTTATCTTTAAAACCAAGTAATGGTTGATGTAGATACAAGGACTAGCTTGAGGAAGTGAATAGTCAAAGTTGATGATAGAAGAAATGAAATATCATTCTTAGATTAAAGCATAATGTACTTTGTCTTTTTATAATAAAGTTTGATTTTCTGGAAAATTTTCTGTTTTGAAAAGTTTAGAGAATTTAAAAGAAAAGCAGAGATAACTGGTTCTTCCAAGTGAATCGCCAATTGTTGTAGCCAGCAACAACCCCCTTCTTATTTGGTATTAGTAATAATACTAAATAAGTGAGGACCCTTAGTTTAAAAATCTAAAATTTTTTATTGTTGTTTATTTTCATTTTCAATATAACTTACTATCATTAACTTAAGAAAATTCCTTAGAAAATATTTAGATAAACTTAAGTTTATGATAGATTAGAATAAAAATTTTCTTTGAAGAAAATATCGCATCCATCGCAACAAAAATGTACAAGATATCTTTTGCAAAGAAGAATCTTCTAAATTGCGATAAGTGCGATCCAATAACTATGCATTAAAATATTTGTTACAAATCGCATATCGCAGAAAATATATTAACGGATATTTTTCAAATGTTATATTTTGCGATATTGCGATTTGCGAAAGTTGCGAGTTGCGATATTTCGATTTTGCGATATTGCAAAGCAAATCGCAAATCACATTATCGCAGATTCTTAAAGCTCGTTGTACGAAGAAAATCTTTCCATAAATTGAGACCCGTTATGCGCTTTAATGTCAAGTTAATGAATGGATTGTCAATTATTAATGAAAAAGGATTTTGTTTTGATTGAAAGGTTATTTCACGTTTAAATAATATATTTCATACGCCTTCAGCATTTAAAACTATCTCGTCACCTTTCTCATATCATTATTCTCACTTAATTCGTAAAACTGCAGGCGCGAAGAACATGAGACTATACAAAGAAATATTCAGAGTATTAAGGGAAAGAAAGAGAAAGCTCCGAGCTTTGGAAAGAAAGAGAAAGCTCCGAGTTATGAAAATAAATAGATGGCTTCCTTATACACAGACACTGCTTGCAAAAAAGATGCTAGTATCACCACTTGGGAAGGTATGCTTAATTTTCTTGAAGAAGAAAACCCAAGAGTAATGGATGTTGCGGCTACTGCGGGCTCAAGTAATTCTTCTGAAGTATCTCTTACAGAGCTGGCTTGTTCATTTTTGCACTGGATAGCAGCAAGACCTAGAATTCTTCCGTATACAGACATGGTAAAATGGGTGTTGGATAGCATTGATATTACGGACAGGAAATTTAGAACTCAAGGTCAAGAGCTCATCGGGTCATTTACTCCAGAGGATTTGAGGCTTATGTATCTTTTTCCGGAGCCTCAGGCAACTTACAACAAACAATTTATGGAGAAATTTGCCAAGGAAAATGCAAATTTGGCAGAATGTACCAAGGAATGGTCCAGAAGAGATGAATCACTGAAGAAATATAAACACGGTATGTACAGTACTGGTTCACTCACTTCTCCATATTGTTTTGTTGCTGCTATGCTAAGTAGGCTTTTTGGAAAGCCTGATATTAATAAGTTTTTTCTTGAATGGCTTCCCTTATTGAATGCTGCTGTTAATGCTACCATTGTGGACTGGGCTAAAATATTGTCTGATAACTTAGCTACAACTATTTTCAATTATCGGTCTAAACAGACTGTCTCTCAGAGGATTTATCCTCCTTTTTATCTATTTGCCTATGTTATGGATTCAATCTGCTTTGTTTCTAAGTTCCCTTTAATGGGTTGGCAATGGAAAATTCAGGATCCCCTACCCATTCACGTTTATCACAAAGAACTGTGGGAATCAAAGTTCATTCCTCATTTTTATAAAATTTTCCATGGCATAATGTTGCCTCTGTACAGAGTGTTGTATAATAAGGATGCTCCAAGGTTCTCCCCTGAAGCAGAAGTAGACATTCTCCCTGTTGCAAGATGGTTTGGAGAAGAATTGTTTACCTATGTGAGGGTTTTTGGAAGCTTTGCTTCTCCTCATGTTCTACCCTTGTATGTTTCGGATAAACTTATAGCTTGGGAAATTGCATATCAAACCTGTGGAGAGGGAGGTTTGAAAAAAGAATTAAAGGATAAAAAGAAGGCCATCTGGCCCCAATTTCCTGTTTCCTACGGAGCATTTTCATTATTTGATGTTGGTCATGCGTTTAAGGAAGTAAACAATATTACATATTTACAATTGTTTAAGTTTCTGAAAAGGCTATTCGACCCGTATGACGTCGCTAAGAATTTCACCACTGCAGTAAAAGTAAGAGTATTTTCTGGAGAAGAAGATCTTTTTAATGATATGTTTCAAGAAAAATGTTCATTTAAAGAAATTTTTCATTTAGCTCAAACACGGTTCTCCCCAGAAGAATTTCAAGAGTTTAAAATATATAGAGAAAGATGATTGACCACTATTCCTGTGGATAATTTGCGCTTGGAACCAACTCCTAGTGTCAATCTCAGTGGCAGCTCAGATTCAAAAAGGTCTAAGTCAAAGTCTGACAAAGAAATTTCTGAACATTCTAAAAAATCTGATCAGGATAAAAGTGAAGGCTCAGTGAAGGATACAGCTCAATCAAAAGAGATCTCACAACAACAGACTTCAACTACTCCACAGTTGAGTATTCCACCTCTCAATGTACAGAAACCATCCATCAGCACTCAGTGAGATAAAGAATGAGAAACATTTAATGATTTGATTAATGTTGAAGGACAGAACATACAGACTCCTGTACAGAAAACAAAAGGTTTGGTTACAAAAATAAGTGGCAATGTCATAGAAACAGAACATATACCTATTACTCCCTCTGCCGAGCTTGTACTTAAAATAGAGGAATTCCTCCTCTGGATATATTTTATAGCCCAAAACATAAAGCAGTATTAAGGAAGCAAAGAAATAAGAGAAAATTAGAAAGTGCACTCTCTACTGATGCAGAACAATTGGATGTTTTATGGAAAGATCCTACTACGGATTTGACTGAAAATCTTACTAAATTATCTCAGATTACAGGAGCTTATGCCTCCGTAACTATTGATAAAGCATCTGAGGTACGACTATTATTGAATGAAAAAGAAGACCAAATACAAGTTCTAGAACAACAATTACAACAAGCTCATGCTAACAGTGAAGCACAGATACAATTTGGAAAACTACAGCAAGAGTTTCAGCAAATGCAGATTGGATATCAGAAAAGCTTGGACGAAAAAGAGAAACAAATACAGAATATCCAAGAAATGCATAAAGATGACCCCAAGCTTACAGAGTTTATCTCAGAGTCTATTTCTTTGAATAATCAACTGCCGCAACAACAAGATATATTATGCCAAAAGATTTCACAGTGGAACTCTTTTTGTCAAGAAAGTGATAAAATCACTAATCATGTCGTAGAATTACGACATGATTATGATTTAACTAATGAAAGAGTTACTAATTATTTAGCATGGAAAAAGACAGAGGAAGGAAATAGAGTAAGAGCACCAATTATCAATAACAACCATAAAGAAATACTCTTCAATAATTGGGATACACAGATCAGAGAAGTAGAAAAAGCAGCAGAGGCAGCAGCTACAACAGCAAGCAACATTACTGATTGTGTAAATGAAAATTTGCACAAAGTTAATTTGATTTCGGAAACTATTCCAGGATACCTACCACAAGCACAACAATTGCAAACAGAGTGGAAACAGAAAGCTGAAGAGAAGGCAAAATCAATTCAAGGATTAACAAAATTAAATTGGGATTCTTACTGGTCGTTCCTGTTTATACCACACAGCCAATGCAGCACTCTTAATTGCATTATTAATTCTGCCGAGAAGATGGTGCCAACACTTGTCAACTCCGTTTTTTCAGGACAATTAAAATCTGAAGTCGGCCAGCCCCCTCTTCTCAAATCAATGCTGGATGCTTGCAAATTCAAAGACCAAATTCATAAGTAGTTAGTTGTTAATTTTAGTTTTAGATTTAGTGTTAGTTTTACTTTATTTTTGCCTAGAAAAAGGACGGTCATTTAAACCGAATCCTAAAATTTTTGTAATAAACTATAATTAGATTTAGTTAGTAGTATTTAAACCCTTCTCATGCATTTAGAGAAGGGTCCTAAAATTTGTCAAAAACTTGTCCTCAGAACATGCACTTCTGCACCCTCAGAGGAGGTTTTGATGAATGAATGGAATGAGATTTATTGATATCTGTGTCTAATATCTGCTACTGATGTTGCATTTCTGTACTCTTAGTAGATGTTGGATTAAGAATATATAAGTCATTGTTGCTTCTAGCTCATGAGTAGAACTAGTTATAAATGGTACTTTTATCTTTTAACTATTTCTGCTTCTGTGTTAAAAGTGATATTTATGTTCAGTTATTTATATATTGATGCTTGAATGCTTCAGTTATCATTTGGCACTTTTGTACAATGATAACTATTTATTTATGCTTAATGTATGAATAGCTTACTATGCGATATGTTTTTCACAACTATTTCATCTAACTTTTTATATGAAGTGGTTTATTTTTATTGAATTATTTTCTTATAAAATTTGAATGATCTTTATTATCGATTGTTATTCGAAATCATGTTAGATATCATAAACAAAATTACATCTCGGGTTAGTTTAGAATTAGATATTTCTGTTTAAATTAGAATATAATTTGCATATGATTAGATTAGAAATAGAATAAAAGTATTTCACTTAGGAAACTTTTTAGAAATGAAATATCTATTCTCAACACACAGACACATATTGAGAAACTAGTTCCATTATCCCCATTCGGACCTACTACACCAAACGGAAAAGGAGTTGCTAACCAAGGCCGGACTGGTCGGGTATCCCCCTTGTTGTAGACCCGATTTTTGGGGCTTCAACATATTTGGCGCTAGAAGGAGGGCCACGAAATATGAATGGAAAGTAAATATAAATATAAATACCATTATGAGAGTAAATCACCCTCACCATCTCCCCCGACTTCTCCATCACACTCATAAATTTTAAATCTAGAGCCAGATATCAAAAGAAGAACATACACTGCTACAAACCCTGACTTTTCAGAAGAATCTGTTATTGAACCTCCTGAAGTTGAATCTTTGATTCATAAACTTCAGCGATTTTCAATATCACCTCAAAGATCTGATAAATTTCAAGGCAGTGTAACTTCGCAATATAATCCTGCTCATCCTCTTACCAGATTAGAGAGTGAAAAGCTTGGCATTCAGCCAACTAAGTTACCTCTACCTACAAGGAAGAGAGCTAGGAAATCACCTAAAGGGTCTGATAGCGAGACTCTTTCATCATCATCATCCATCTCAACCTCTTCACCGTGAAGTCAACCATCCACCCCTCCACTTCAGACCATTGTCCCTCACTCCACTAGAACTTCCACATCACCTTCTCAATCATCTATAATTGTAATATCCTCATCTTTTCAATCACAGACATCATCCTCTACACTTTGCTCTGTTAGTAGTTCAGCGATGGCCCAAATTCCATGGAATAATCCAGGAGCAGTCTTAATGCCTGCACCCTTGAGTCAGTTACCAGCCCATCCTGAAAAATGGCTGCCTAAGTTTAATCCTGAAGTAGGCATGCTAGCAGAAGAACATATAAACAATTTTATGCTGTCCATAAATCTCAATGGAATTATTAATGAAGATATTGTTGTCCGACTTTTCCCTTATACTCTACAAGGAGCAGCTGGATCATGGTATTTCTCATTACCATCTGGATCCATCACTAGTTGGGATATCTTTCAAGATCAATTTTTGACTAAATTTGGTGATGACAGGTCTACAACGACATTAATCAATGATCTGTCTAATCTTAGAGCTGATTCAAAAGAACTTGTCAAGGATTTTAATTCACGTTTCAATAAATTGTTAAACAAAATTCCTACTGCTTCCAAGCCTAGCGAAGAAGTGCGAAGTGAATGGTACATTTCTGCTTTACCATCAAACATAGCAATCTTTGTTGATAGGGCTAGCAAAAAAAAATTAGCAGAAAACATGAAGGAAGCAATAGCAGTAGAGAAACGTATCATAGCCCTAGATAATAAAAATGCGATAGAAGGACGAAAATCCAAGAAGGTCAGTTTTAAGGAAGATCCCAAGAAAAAACAACTAAAAGATCCATTTGATTTAGAAGGATTGCAGAAATTTTTGAAAACCATGTCTAACGAAATGGTTGACATTAAGAAACAAGTAGCAGAAACATCTTCTAAAAAGTCTTTCAAGCCTTTTAGAAGAAATCTTTCATCTGATCCAAAGCCACCAAATGCTATTAGTAATGCTGAATCAGAAGAAGAAGAAGAAGAAACTGCTACTGAAGAAACTACTGATGAAGAATAAGTCGTAGAAGTACAAGGTATGTGGGATTTTATCCTCCCAGATGAGGAAGATCAAGAAGCATCCCCAGTTAGCACTCGAAGTAGAAATCAACTTGATCCTCCTCAACCTACTCCTAAGTCAAAAAGCGCAAGCTCATTGACTAAGGATAAAGTTGCACCTAAGAAAATGACATCTAAAGCAATTCAAACCAGCCCAGTCCAGACAGATTCATCAACTCCAACAAGAACACCCATTGTTCCAGATGAAATGGAGTATAATATTATAGAAGACATGAAGAAGACTAGGGCTAACATCACTTTTTATGAATTGAGAAAGTTAAAACACCAACAAAAGGTACTTTTGAAAGAATTACATGCTGTACCAGAAAAACCTTTGCCTGATCCTGTCATTTCTCAAGCTTCAAATGAGATGGGAAGACCTCCAGCTAATGCGATCAGTAAAGTTGATCTAGAAAATATCGCTTTAATTGGAGGAAGGTCAAGATCTCATACTCCTCCATTTCTTCTTACTTATGAAGTTTTCAATAAAAATTTGCATAATTGTTTAGTGGATTCTGGAGCTTCATCTAATATTCTACCAAAATCGATATGTGCAAAGTTGAACATTCAACCACAAAAATCTACTGTGCAAATAGTCTAGTTAGATCGATCGCAAGTTGAAGTGATTGGAGAATTAAATCAGGTTACCATAAGACTCTCATCGAATCCAAAGGTATGTCAAGTTATTGATATTTTAGTTGCAGATATTCCAGAATTTTATGGCTTAATTCTTCGCAGAGATTGGTCAGAAAAAATTCATGGATATTTTGCAACTAATTGGTCTCATATGTGGCTTCCTTACAATGGTAAACCAAATCAGATAAAGGTTGAACGAGAAAAACATCAGATATACATAGTAACAGAATTGGAAGGAGAGAATGAACCAGTTGCATACAGCAGTAATATCATTGGCAATTATTCAGTTGATTCTTTCTTAGGAAATTTCAATGCTCATACTTCACCTTATTTAGAACATTCTATTTTATCTCAAATAGAAAAATTTTCTCAAATAGATAGTTCTAAATGTATTAATTTTGTAGATACTCCTGTAAATAAATCTTTATTTTGGAAATTATTTTTTGATGGTTCTAAGTCTAATGAAGGAGCAGGAGCAGGATGCGTTTTGGTTAGTCCAGAGGGAAACAAAATTATGTTAACTTGTAGACTTGAGTTTGATTGCACTAATAACACCGCAGAATACGAGGCTTTAGTCCAAGGATTATACAAAGCAATCGGATTAGACATCAAATATCTACAAGTTTTCGGAGATTTGGAAATTGTAATCAAATAGGTACGCAATACTATACATTGTTTATCAGGTCATTTAAAGCATTATCAATATTTAGTCCAAGATTTGACTAAACACTTTATAGTGTTTAATATTTCATCAATTCCCAGAATTCAGAATGCTAGTTCAGACCTCCTAGCTAATGTAGCTTCCAAGCTCATTCCTGCAGAAGACTTTAGTCCTGATCGATTTTCAATCGAATTAATCTTTAGACCCTCGATTCTTGATAATGTTACCAATTGGAGGATTTTCAATGATGATCCTGATATTGTAAATTTTCTCACATCTGAAGGATCTTACACCAATCAGATAATTGATGAAGACCAACATGACAGTCAATTTCTTCAAGATAGCGCCAATAATGCTATGCCAAAGTCAGTAGTCAAGTTAGAAGACCTTTATGATTTGAAAGATCGATTTAAAAGATATACCAATTCAAAATTGCAAAGTTTGACTTTGAATTATGAATTAGTAAATATAGGAACCGATGCCAAACCACAGAATATCAACCTAGGCCTTGGCCTAGCTCCTGAAGAAAAGTTAGCGTATGTTCATCTTTTGAAACAATATAAAAGTGTCTTTGCTTGGAACTATGATGAACTCAAAACTTATGACACTTCTATTATCCAACATACTATCCCAATGATAAATGATGAAAAACCCGTCCAACAAAAGTTGAGAAAGATCCATTCCAATCTAGAAAATCAAATCAAATCTGAACTCAATAAGTTATTGAAAGCCAAAATTATTTTTCTCGTCCGACATTTTAAATGGGTTTCCAATATGGTTCCTGTTAGAAAGAAGAACGAAGACATTAGAATTTGCATTGACTTTCGAAATCTTAATAAAGCCTGCCAAAAAGATAATTTTCCTTTGCCTCCCATGGAGCAAATATTACAGGCAGTTGCAGGATCAGAATAAATGTCTTTCTTAGATGGTCTTTCTGGCTATAATCAAGTATTAGTCCATCCTGATGATCAATTGAAAACTACATTCAGAACCAAATGGGGCACTTACGCATATCAAAAGATGCCTTTTGGTCTGATCAATG
Source organism: Pinus albicaulis (assembly GCA_034641835.2). NCBI lineage: Eukaryota > Viridiplantae > Streptophyta > Pinopsida > Pinales > Pinaceae > Pinus > Pinus albicaulis. The sequence goes on from JAXQQM020063078.1 coordinate 20,868, forward strand.
CTGGTGCCACATTTCAGAGAGCTATGGACATTGCCTTCAAGGGATTAGTTAACAAATCAGTTGTAATTTACTTGGATGATATAACTGTATATTCCAAAAAACGAAGCAATCATCTTAGAGATTTGAAGCAAATCTTCCAACGCTGTCAAAGGTATGGAATTTCAATTAATCCAAAAAATTCTTTTTTTGCATTAAATAAAGGAAAACTTCTTGGATTCATAGTATCAAAATCTAGAATTCATATTGATCCTAATAGAATCAAAGAAATTTCTGAAATATCCTTACCTCACAACAAGAAAGCTATGCAATCTTTTCTTGGTCAGATTAATTTTGTTAAGAGATTTGTGCCAGATTTTTCGAGAATTGTATCTCCTTTGCAGGCAATGATTAAAAAGAATTCAAACTTCAAATGGGGCAAAGACGAATATGAGGCATTCAATCTGATCAAAGAAGCAATTATTAATGCTCCATCTTTAACAACCACAAATTTTTCCGATCCTTTTATTTTGTACACATTTGCCTCTGATAAATCTTATGCCGCAATACTCACTCAAGCAAATCAAGACAAAGAAGAAGCTCCAATTGCTTTTTTTCAGTTCAAATTTACAGGGAGCTGAATTGAATTATTTAGATGTGGAGAAGCAAGCTTATGCTGTTTTCAAAGAAGTTAAATATTTCAGACCCTTTTTACTTAAAACCCATACAAAAATTATAGTACCGTTTCCAGCGGTAAGAAATATTTTAGTTCAAAAATATGTGGGTGAGAAAAGAGCCAATTGGGTTACTGCCTTACAAGAATATGATGTAGAAATCAAACCGGCAAGTATTGTAAGAGGTCAAGGCTTTTGCAAAATACTAGCAAGGGCATCGCTTATTTCTGAAAAACCATCTAAAGAGATACAAACATATGAGGTAAGCCTAAACGATGTTGAATCATTATATGATGATATCATATTTTATCTGAAGAATGGATATGCTCCTCCAAATCTCGATCACACCAAGAAAATAGCTCTAAGGTTGAAAGCTAAACAATATCAGCTTGTGAATGATGTTCTTTTTAAGATGAATTATGATTATGTTCTTCTTAGATGTCTGGAGAAATCTGAAGCTGAAAAAGTCTTGTAGGAACTTCATGATGGGCCAACAGGTGGACATTATGCTGGAGACGCTATTGCACATAAGATCTTCCGTGCAGGCTATTACTAGCCCACACTATTTAAAGATTTACATAACTATGCAAGGAAATGTCAAATTTGTCAAACTGCAGCTGGAAGACAAAAGAAACCATCAGTACCATTACAACCAGTCAACATTGAGCAGCCTTTTGATCAATGGGGATTGGACATAATAGGTGAGATCGTTCCTCACTCTTCTAAACAACATAGGTATATCATTACAACAACTGATTATTTTACGAAATGGGTAGAAGCATTCCCTCTCAAGACTGCTAATGCCGAACACATCATCGAGTTCATAGATCAGTTCATAATCACCAGGTTTGGTTTACCTTCTGCTTTAATGTTTGATAATGCATCGTATCTTTCTGGTAATGCTATGACTGAATTTGCACTCAAGAGAGGTTTTAAACTTAGATATTCTGCCAATTATTATCCACAGGGAAATGGGTTAGCTGAATCCACAAATAAAAATTTAATCAGAATCATTAAGCGAACCATTGATCAAAATCATAAAAATTGGCATAAATATTTAATATATGCTTTATGGGCAGATCGAATAACGCAGAAAGCTTCTATTGGCACTTCTCCCTTTAATTTATTTTATGGGAGAGAAGTGGTTCTTCCAACTCATCTAACAATCCCTTCTTTAGCCTTAGTCCAATATATTGATGAAGAACCAACTTCTTCTTTACAATTAAGGCGAATGGAAATAATTAAGTTAGAAGAACAATGAGAAAAAGCCAAAGTAACTCATGCTCATCATCAAGCATTAGTTAAAGCTTCTTTTGATTGAAACATGATAACCAGGAAGGATTTTCAGATAGGAGATTTAGTTCTAAAATGGGACAAGGCTCATGAGGAAAAAGGAAAACATACGAAATTTCAACGAATGTGGCTTGGTCCTTTTAAAATTGCAGAGATCATAGGTCCATTGAATTTTATATTACAGGATTTAACACGGAAAAGAGAGTCTTTACCTGTTAATGGACAGATTCTCAAAAAATATTTTCCATAGGAGATCATTCTTCTATTTTGTATATTAGTTTTCTTTATTGTTCATAATAAAACTAGTTCTTAATGGTTATATTTTGAATTCACGAAAAAGATACAAATTCTCTTCTTTATTTTTTGTTTCTTCACTTATATAAATAGAATTCTTTTTAGAATATTGATCATTATTATTCAAAGATACAGTTAAAAGCTTTAAATCTAGAAATGATATCAGTTTCAACTTTGAAAATTTTGATGAAAAGCAACTTTTAGCGAAATATTGTTTTATATCAGTTCAATGAAAGGTATCTATAACAAAATGAAGATTCTCTGTAGAAAATTTCTTTCCAAAAAACTCTATCATTGTCGTCCAGAGTTATCTTAAGGAAACAATGACTTCCTCCCCACCTAGAAAAATTACAATGTTCAGGGAATAATCCAATAATACACTTTGTCTTAAAGAGTAAGAGGTCTCATCACGAGCCGACTTATCATGATCATAGATATTATAGCTTGCTGACTTTGCCAATACTGCATACCACAACAGGGCAATGAATCAAGATTATTGCAATCGAAAAGCAAGGGGTCTCATCACAAGCCAACTTGTTCAGCAAAGTTATAAATCAAGTGAATGGCACTGTCATAAATTGGCTACCAAACCAAGACATTGTTCTTTAAGGGTAAAAAGAAAATAAAAAGCAATAAGTGTGAATATGGATTTCTCTTTGAAATTTGTATATTTCTCTAAGTAGGACACATGATCATTGCTGGGTAACAGGTAACCCTGTCGAGGCTATAGATGCTTGCTGGCAGCAGTGGCTCTACCTACGAAAAATGAGCATATTTAAAACTGATTTACAGAGAAGCCTTTTGTTTTTATCTTTAAAACCAAGTAATGACTGATGTAGATACAAGGACTAGCTTGAGGAAGTAAATAGTCAAAGTTGATGATAGAAGAAATGAAATATCATTCTTAGATTAAAGCATAATGCACTTTGTATTTTTATAATAAAGTTTGATTTTATGGAAAATTTTCTATTTTGAAAAGTTTAGAGAATTTAAAAGAAAAGCAGAGTTAACTGGTTCGTCCAAGTGAATCGCCAATTGTTGTAGCCAGCAACAACCCCCCTTCTTATTTGGTATTAGTAATAATACTAAATAAGTGAGGACCCTTAGTTTAAAAATCCAATTTTTTTTTTATTGTTGTTTATTTTCATTTTCAATATAACTTACTATCATTAACTTAAGAAAATTCCTTAGAAAATATTTATATAAACTTAAGTTTATGATAGATTAGAATAAAACCTTTCTTTGAAGAAAATATCACATCCATCGCAACAAAAAAGTACAAGATATCTTTTGCAAAGCAGAATCTTCTAAATTGCGATAAGCGCGATCCAATAACTATGCATTAAAATATTTGTCGCAAATCGCATATCGCAGAAAATATATTAACGGATATTTTTCATATGTTATATTTTGCGATATTGCGATTTCGCGATATTGCGATTTGCGTAAATTGCGATTTGCGTAAGTTTCGATTTCCGAAAGTTGCGATTTGTGATATTGCGATTTTGCGATATTGCAAAGCAAATCGCAGATCGTATTATCGAAGATTCTTAAAGCTCATTTTACGAAAAAAATATTTCCGCAAATCGAGACCCGTTATGCACTTTAATGTCAAGTTAATGAATGGATTGTCAATTATTAATGAAAAAGGATTTTGTTTTGATTTAAAGGTTATTTAATGTTTAAATAATATATTTCATACGCCTTCAGCATTTAAAACTATCCCGTCACCTTTCTCATATCATTATTCTCACTTAATTCGTAAAACCGCAGGCGCGAAGAACAGGAGACTATACAAAGCAATATTCAGAGTATTATGGGAAAGAAAGAGAAAGCTCCGAGTTTTGGAAAGAAAGAGAAAGCTCCGAGTTCTGTAAATAAAGTGATGGCTTCCTTATACGTAGACACTGCTTGCAACAAAGATGCTGGTATCACCACTTGGGAAGGTATGTTTAATTTGCTTGAAGAAGAAAACCCAAGAGTAATGGATGTTGCGGCTACTGCGGGCTCAAGTAATTCTTCTGAAGCATCTCTTACAGAGCTGGCTTGTTCATTTTTGCACTGGATAGCAGCAAGACCTAGAATTCTTCTGTATACAGACATGGTAAAATGGGTGCTGGATAGCATTGATATTACGGACAGGCAATTTAGAACTCAAGGTCAAGAGCTCATCGAGTCATTTATTCCAGAAGATTTGAGGCTTATGTATCATTTTCCTGAGCCTCAGGAAACTTACAACAAAAAATTTATGGAGAAATTTGCCAAGGAAAATGCAAATTTGGCGGAATGTACCAAGGAATGGTCCAGAAGAGATGAACCACTGAAGAAAGATAAACACGGTATGTACAGTACTGGTTCACTCACTTCTCCATATTGTTTTGCTGCTGCTATGCTAAGTAGGCTTTTTGGAAAGCCTGATATTAATAAGTTTTTTCCTGAATGGATTCCCTTATTGAATGCTGCTGTTAACGCTACCATTGTGGACTGGGCTAAAATATTGTCTGATAATTTAGCTACAGCTATTTTCAATTACCGGTCTAAACGGTCTGTCTCTCAGAGGATTTATCCTCCTTTTTATCTATCTGCCTATGTTATGGATTCAATCTGCTTTGTTTCTAAGTTCCCTTTAATGGGTTAGCAATGGAAAATTCAGGATCCCCTACCCATTCACGTTTATCACAAAGAACTGTGGGAATCAAAGTTCATTCCTCATTTTTATAAAATTTTCCATGGCATAATGTTGTCTCTGTACAGAGTGTTGTATAATAAGGATGCTCCAAGGTTCTCCCCTGAAGCAGAAGTAGACATTCTCCCTGTCGCAAGATGGTTTGGAGAAGAATTGTTTACCTATGTGAGGGTTTTTGGAAGCTTTGCGTCTCCTCATGTTCTACCCTTGTATGTTCCGAATAAACTTATAGCTCGGGAAATTGCATATCAAACCTGTGGAGAGGGAGGTTTGACAAAAGAATTAAAGGATAAAAAGAAGGCCATCTGGTCCCAATTTCCTGTTTCCTGCAGAGCATTTTCATTATTTGATGCTGGTCATGCGTTTAAGGAAGTAAACAATATTACATGTTTACAATTGTTTATGTTTCCGAAAAGGCTATTCGACCCTTATGACGTCGCTAAGAATTTCACCACTGCAGTCAAAGTAAGAGTATTTTCTGGAGAAGAAGATATTTTTGATGATATGTTTCAAGAAAAATGTTCATTTAAAGAAATTTTGCATTTAGCTCAAACACGATTCTCCCCAGAAGAATTTCAAGAGTTAATATCTGAGAGAAAGAAGATTGACCACTATTTAATGGATAATTTGCACTTGGAACCAACTCCTAATTAATGGAGTCTCGTGCAACGGCTCAGAGATTCGAAGGTCTAAGTCAAAGTCTAGCAAAAAAACTTCTGAACATTCTAAAAGTTCTGATAATGATCAGGATAAAAGTGAAGGCTCAGTGAAGGATACAGCTCAATCAAAAGAGCTTTCACAACAACAGACTTCAACCACTCCACAGTTGAACCTTCCACCTCTCAATGTACAGCAACCATCCGTCAGCACTCAGTTAGATAAAGAATGGGAAACATTTAATGATTTGATTAATGTTGAAGGACAGAACATACAAACTCCTGTACAGACAACAAAAGGTTTAATCACAGGAATAAGTGGCAATGTCACAGAAATAGAACATATACCCATTACTCCCTCCTCTGAGCTTGTACTTAAAATAAAAGAAATTCTTCCTCTAGATATATTCTATAGCCCACAACATAAAACAGTAGTAAGGAAGCAAAGGAAGAAGAGGAAATTAGAAAGTGTGCTCTCTACTGATGCAGAACAATTAGATGTTTTATGGAAAGATCCTACTACGGATCCAATTGAAAATATTACTAAATTATCTCAGATTACGGGAGCTTATGCCTCCGCAACTATTGACAAAGCATCTGAGGTACGACTATTATTAAATGAAAAAGAATATCAAATACAAGTTCTGCAACAACAATTGCAACAAGTTCATGCTAACAGTGAAGCACAGATAAAACTTGAAAAGTTACAGCAAGAGTTTCAACAAATGCAAATTGTATATCATAAAAGTTTAGCCGAAAAATAGAAACAAATACAGATTATCCAAGAGATGCATAAAGATGACCCCAAGCTTACGGAGTTTATCTCAGAGTCTATTTCTTTGAATAATCAACTACTGCAACAACAAGATATATTATGCCAAAAGATTTCACAGTGGAACTCTTTTTGTCAAGAAAGTGATAAAATCACTAATCATGTCGTAGAATTAGGACATGATTATGATTTAACTAATGAAAGAGTTACTAATTATTTGGCATGGCAAAATATAGAGGAAGGAAAAAGAGTAGGAGCACCAATTATCAATGACAGCCATAAAGAAATACTCTTCAATAATTGGGATACACAGATCAGAGAAGAAGAAAAAGTAGCAGACGAAGCAACTATAGCAACAAGCAACATTACTGATTGTGTAAATGAAAATTTGCACAAAGTTAATTTGATTTTGGAAACTATTCCAGGATACCTACCACAAGCACAGAAATTGCAAACAGAGTGGAAACAGAAAGCTGAAGAGAAGGCAAAATCAATTCAAGGATTGACAAAATTAAATTGGGATTCTTACTGGACGTGCCTGGTTAAACCACACAGCCAATGCAGCGCTCTTAATTGCATTATTAATTCTGCCGAGAAGATGGTGCCAGCACTTGTCGACTCCGTTTTTTCAGGACAATTAAAATCTGAAGTCGGCCAGCCCCCTCTTCTCAAATCAATGCTGGATGCTTGCAAATTCAAAGACCAAATTCATAAGTAGTTAGTTGTTAATTTTATTTTTAGATTTAGTGTTAGTTTTACTTTATTTTTGCCTAGAAAAAGGACGGCCATTTAAACTGAATCATAAATTTTTTGTAATAAACTATAATTAGATTTAGTTAGTAGTATTTAAACCCTTCTCATGCATTTAGAGAAGGGTCCTGAAATTTGTCAAAAACTTGTCCTCAGAACATGCACTTCTGTACCCTCAGAGGAGGTTTTGATGAATGAATGGAACGAGATTTATTGATTTCTGTGTCTAATATCTGCTACTGATGTTGCATTTCTGTACTCTTAGTAGATGTTGGATTAAGAAGATATAAGTCATTGTTGCTTCTAGCTCATGAGTAGAACCAGTTATAAATGGTACTTTTATCTCTTAACTTTTTCTTCTTCTGTGTTAAAAGTGATATTTATGTTCAGTTATTTATATATTGATGCTTGAATGCTTCAGTTATCATTTGGCACTTTTGTACAGTGATATCTATTTATTTATGCTTAATGTATGAATAGCTTATTATGCTATATGTTTTTCACAACTGTTTCATCTAACTTTTTATATGAAGTGGTTTATTTTTATTGAATTATCTTCTTATAACATTTGAATGATATTTATTATCGATTGTTATTTGAAATCATTTTAGATCGCATAAACAAAATTACATCCCGGGTTAGTTTAGAATTAGATATTTATGTTTAAATTAGAATACAATTTGCATATGATTAGATTAGAAATAGAATAAAAGTATTTCACTTAGGAACATTTTTAGAAAGGAAATATCTATTCTCAACACACACACACATATTGGGAAATTGGTCCCATTATCCCCAGTCGGACCCACTACACCAAATGGAAAAGGAGCTACTAACCAAGGTCCGGACCGGGTGGGTATCCCCCTTGTTGTAGACCCGATTTTTGGGGCTTCAACAGGACCTTATGCTTATACCAATATAGACATTATTTTAAATTATTTCCTACTGGGTACAGTAAGGGAGTTGGTGGTAGCTTATGTGCATTGGCCGTAACATAATATAATTTTGTTCTGGGAAATTTTCAGCCCAGAAATCCACTTTAATTTGCTCAAGTAACATGTGTTCCTTTTAAAGATTGTGAAAATATTAATTTTCCTATATACAGTGAAGGTAAATTAATCATACATGCATGCATGATTCCGTGCACTGAAATGCTAAATCTCCAACATTTCAAGGTTTACATTCCAGAGAAGTTCTGTTCCGGGGAAGTTTTTTGTTGAAAATATTAAGGGATGTGGAGGATCTACCTCTATAGGTTGCAAATCACTCTCTATTTTAATCCCGTTATATTTCTGTTTTGAGTTTTTGCATACACAACAAGACTGTTTCATTTATGTTAAAATTTTGTTTTTAGTTTCCAGCATACACAACAAGGCTCTGATTGAAATAGCTTATTTTCCTTAAAGATATTATGTAAGAAAATCCACAGTTCAACGTGGCAGCAAGACTTTCTAGAAGGATAGTAGGGATTGCATTTTTGAGTTTATTTCAAAGTTTCTATGTAAGGTTTGAAATTGAAGACATTTGGAAGACAACTTGAAATGGTACATTATATAAACCGGAGTTTTTTTCTTTCTGAAAAGAAATCACAAGAAATAATAACATATGAATAGCTCAAATTATTCAACAATAAAGATTGCTATTTAAGGTAGAATTGTAATTGGGATAATAAATGGACATTGAAGTAATTTTTGCAAGAATAGAACATACCATTGTTAAAAATTAGCATGGTATCATATCTCAGTTTAGTTCTGGGCAATTTTCAGCCCAGAAATCCTCTTTAATTTTCTCTAGTAAAATGTGTTCCTTTTAAAGACCGTGAAACTATTAATTTGCTGATATTCAGTGAAGGTAAATTAATCATACATGCATGCATGATTATGTGCACTGAAATGCTAAATATCTAGCATTTCAAGGTTTACATTAAAAAAATTTCTGTTCCGGGGAAGTTTTTTGTTGAAAATCTTAAGGGATGTGGAGGATCTGCCTCTACAAGCTGCAAATTACTCTTTGTTTTAATCCTATTATATTTTTGTTTTGAGTTTTTGCGCACACATCAAGGCTGTTTCATTTTTGTTAAAATTTTGATTGGAGTTTCCAGCGTACACAACAAGGCTGTGACTGAATTAGATTATTTTCCTTAAAGATATTATGTAAAAAAATCCACTGTTAAACGTGGAAACAAGACTTTCTAGATGGATAGTAGAGATTCCATTTTTGAGTTTATATCAAAGTTTCTATGTAAGGTTTGAAATTGAAGAAAATTTGAAGACAATTTGAACTAATACATTATATAAACCATAGTTTTTTTCTTTCTGAAAAGAAATCACAAGAAATAACAACACATGAATAGCTCAACTTATTCAACAATAAAGATTGCTATTTAAAGTAGAATTGTAATTGGGATAATAAAATGACATTGAAGTAATTTTTTCAAGAATAGAACATACCATTGTTAAAAATTAGCATGGTATCATATCCTAGTTTAACCATTTAATGTTTAATAGGATTTCAATGACAAAATTTCATACTTGGAAACTCGCAGACGAAGCCGCAACGAGGAAGAACCGGGAGATCAATTCGCAGATGAAGCCACAACGAGGACAAAGCCGGGAGAGAAATTCACAGAAATTCGCAAGCGAAGCTGCAATGAGGATGAATACGGGACCAAATTCCCTGCGAACAAAGACAATTAAATTAAAATCAAAATAAACAAAAATCAACAAAAAAAACATAGCAACTGCAACACCGCAACAACAACATTGCAACAGAAACACCGCAACAGAGCGAGACAGAGATATACACGAGACAGAGATAAACGTGAGACACATGTGCATAAGAAAACTGTTAAGGTCTGCGGGCCAATATATTTATAAGCACAAGTATGACCAAAATTTTTTTGCCGGTTTTTCCATCTCCAGCCAAAAATCTATTTGCCCACGCCATTAGTACGCCGTCAATGTAAACAAAAAAATGGGTTCGGCCAAACTAATTTCGAAAGTTCGATCGAACTCTCAAATAGTTCAGCCGAATTATTGAGAAATTTTTTTTTCCACCCCCGATTCTCCCAAAAGTGTAACCCAACTTCGTGGGTTTACCATTACACAAACCTATTTATGAGAAGGAAATTTTGGCAATACTACATGAACTAAAGCAATGGAAACCTTACCTAATAGGAAGACAATTCAAGGTAGAAACATATCACGATAGTATCAAATAAATTTTGGAACAAAGATTATCTTCAGAAGAGCAACAAAAATGGGTTGGAAAGATGTACTGTTATGAGTTTGAAATCATCTACAAAAAGGGAAGCAAATTGTTGTTGCATATGCACTCTCAAGAAAGGATGAGGATGTGGAAACATTTCTCTGTGGCATTTCTTTTATCCAACCTGATTGGATAACTAAAGCAAGGGATGAATGGAAGAATGGCGAATAGGTGTGGTCAATCATTCAAAATTTGGAGCAAGATCCTAGAATATATGATACATTTATCTAGAAAAATTATTCATTATGGGTACAAATATTGATTATATCTCTGTAAGAGTTCCCAACTAAAATAGAAGATTATTTTGGAATTGCACACCTCCCCCTTAGGAGGGCACGAAGGATTTTTAAAAACTTACCATAGTGTCAAGAAGGATTTTTTTTGGGATGGCCTTAAATATGATATTCATAAGTTTGTGGTAGAATGTTTTGTTTTCCAACAGATAAAGATGAGACAACTCATTAGAGAAAATTTGAGGTCTAAAATGGGCATCCTAATAAAAAGGTACAACCAAAGTAAATTTTATAAGAGCCAATAGGATTCAAGATGATGATGCCAACCATGGGGGATTATTCACCATTTTTTGGGTTAAAAAGTAAAAATATTACAAAATAATAAAATAATAAAACTATTTTTTCAACTTGTATTTTCAAATTATCTCCCTAAGGTTTTACTCAAATTTTGAGTGGGAGTACTCATTGGATGAAAAATTTAATTCCTCATCTAAGAAGCACCCATGTTGCATACTTTTGATGGACCTAACTACATGAAAAATGAGAAATACAAGAAAAACCATGATTGCAATCACACTTTTCATGCATTTCTCATTTTTCGTGTAGCAGGGTCCATCGAAAGTATGCAACATGGGTACTCGGATGAGGAATCAAATCAGGTTTTTCATGTAGTTTTCATTTTTTGTGTAGCGGGGTCCATTAAAAGAGTGTAACATGGGTACTCCTTGGATTAGGAATCAAATTATGCATCCAAAGAGTGTTCCCGCTTAAAATTTGAGTAAACCCATAGGGAGATAAGATGAAATACAAGTTGAAAAAGTAGTTTTTTATTTTCCCCTCTAAAATTTAATGAAGTAATCTAGTCTTATTTTATTATTTCAACTATTATTTTTTAATTTTCTTAGGAGGCTCATTTTAGACCTCAAAATGTCCCTAATGAAGACCTTGGGTCTGTTATAACCTTTAGCCATTCCAAGTAAATGTTAGGAGGAGGTATGAATGGATTATATTACAGGTTTATGCAAGTATGAAGGAAAGAGTGTCACCATGGTGGTAGTCGATAGACTTACCAAGTATTCACACTTTTGTGCATTATCTCATCCTTTTAAAGCCAATACATTTTCTACTGCATTTATGGAAACAATTCAAAAGATACATGGAAACCTAAAGATTGTTGTAAGTGGCAAAGATCCCATCATAAATTGAAATTATTTTCTTGTCATGGTACTCAATTAGATTATATCTCATCATATCATCCTCAAATTAATGAGAAAATTGAGATAATTAACAAATTTTTGGAAGGATGTTTTCTAGTGTATCTTTTCCCTTTCTGCCAGTTCTTTGATATGGTTTTCTTTGACTCTTGAGTCTGATTCTTTGTCTTCTTATGAGGACACTTAAAAGCATAGTGTCCAACTCTTCCACAGTTAAAGCATTTAAATGGAAGTTTACCTTTATACTTGCCTGAGCCTCTATCTAATCTTCTGATAAATTTGGCCTCTTCTTCATCAGAGCAGGATCATGTATCTTCTTTTTCTTCTTTGTTATTATCTGTCTTAAAGGCTGCCTCCCTCACATTTTAATTCCTCTGTGGCAGTCTCATCTCATATGCTATTAAGTTTCCAAGTAATTGGTTCATGGTCAAAGTTTCCCAATTAGCTGTTTCTTCTATGGCAGAAACCTTGGGGTTAAAGCTGGATGGTAAAGATCTTAGAATATTTTGAAAAATTACACATTCTTTTATGGTTTCTCCTAGAGCTTTCATGTTATTCACAATTTCTGCAACCCTTAAAAAGAAGTTGGCAATGTCTTCATCATCATTCATTTTTATATTTTCAAACTGAGTTCTATAGACTTGAAGTTTGGCTATCTTCACCTTTTTGTCTCCCTCATGGATGTTTTCTACTGTATCCCATATTTCTTTGGTAGTCTTGTTGTGCATTACTTTGATAAATTCTACCTCACACAGTCCACTTAAGAGTGCATTCATGGCTTTTTCATTAGCTACAAAGTCTTGTTTGGCATCTTTCTCTGAGTCAGACTCCTTTGGGGCATATCCCAATTCCACAACAACCCAAACTTCTATTCCTAAAGACATTATGTATGTCCTCATTCTTATTTTCCAGAAGGCATAATTTGTACCGGTGAACAAAGGGGCTTTGTTAGTTGAGCATCTTTCTAGACTAGCCATCCTGGGGACCTAGGATCTCCTTCCAGTTGTTAAACTGAAACATAAGGAACCTGCTCTGATACCAATTGTTGAATCCTTTGTTAAACTAAGAGGGGGGGGGGGGGTGAATCAGTTTAATGCATGCATAGTCTTGAAAACTTTCATTTACACTTATTTACATATTCATTTCATGATTAACTTAATGTACAGTGAAACCACAATCTTAATTAGTGAGCAACAGGTATTAAACAGATTAAATACAGAGTATCAACACAAAATCATCATGAACATAGACACTAGATATAAGTGGAAACCCACAAGGGAGAAAACCACATCTTATTATTGTTGTGATGCAAAGGCAAGCTCCACCTCCCTCTCACCACTGATTTTCTATAGGCTCCAACCTATAGGAGGCTCCTACCTCAATACTGCAAGATACAACTTGCAAAGAAGCTCCAACTCCCATCTATTTTCTACAAGCTACAACCTACAGGAGGCTCCTACCTTAGCCAACTACAACTGACATATATCAAGCTACAACTTGATATGGAAGCACCAACTTCCTCACTCTTTCATAAAAGAAAACCATGCTGATTTACCTGGATATCAGCTCTGTTCTGTTCCTTCTTCACTGCTGTTCACGAGCCTTTTAAATCTATCTTATATCATCTCTGAATCTTCACAGCTTCTCTATCTGCTCCTCCTTCTTCTTACCCTCTCTGCTTCATTTCTCATTCTCTAACCTCTTTTTGCATATCTATGTGATATTATTTATAGATTTCACCTCTTGACTGTTTGTATTCCACAGGGATTTCGAAGTGAATAGCCATGACTCTTTGAATTCCACCTTCTCATTTGTTTCCTAGCATATTCAGAAAAATATAACAATATGTATACATTTCAATATTACAGTGGGATATTTATTTTCCTCCGGAGACTTGCCTTTGCATCAAAAACAATATAAAATCAATTAAAACATTTACATTTACATTTGCATCTGATATATCTCATTCAACCCTTTCAGTTCTTTGCTCACTGTGTGCTTGTATTTTCTGCTGCTGTAGTGTAACAAACCCACATTTTCATTCTTGTTCATTTCAAATTCTAATTTTGAAAATCTAAATACCTTCAGAGCACACCTCTTCAAATCTGCAATCTCTGTTCACTGCAATAGTGTATCTGCTATATATATAACTACTTTACAAGTTTAGCCCAAAATAATTTTAAAGTCTCGTGCATATAAAAATGCATGCAAATTCCTGAATACATAAACCTCGCCTTTGCCTCATGGGTTTTAAACCATCATTCGAGCTTTAAAAAAAACTCAATATATCATAAGCCCAAATCTTATCTTTCGCATATAACAATAATACGCCCAACATACAATTTCATTTATACATGGTTCAGCTTTATCATCAACCATAATATATATATATATATATATATATATATATATATATATATATATATATATATATATATATATATCAACATAGATATATACTCCCAATCAAATGTTAAGAAGCATTCAATAAATCTTGGACTTTATATGAAGACCCAATATACATTAAGATTTGTTTGGGTCCCACAAATTTTTTCACCCTTGGACTTCGTCACAACTCAATATGATAACAATAATCACAACTTACCATTTACATATATGCTTACGGCCTTATTGTTACACATCCAACATAGTATTTAATCACATATAATGTATTCAATCCAATGTTATGAAATCTTTATAAAAAACAATCACCATTTCCATCACCATCGAATGTCACCAGTACTTATATTAATTGGAATCCTCGGGCCCACAACATATATTAACTCACACATAATCAACCCTCCAATGCGCTCACCATCCATCAATACTCCTTGCCATATTAACTCTCTAACCTTGGGTTTAAACCCCAAATAGAACAACTTTATAGGCGGAAGCATATCCTTTCCTCAATATGAAGTTTAAACCATAAGTCGGAGACCTCTTTTATAACTTATCGAATAAATATTCGATATTGCATAAAATGTATATGCGCACCCAAATTTTCAAGTAAATCCAAAGGCTAGCCTATATATCCGTAATGGTTCATATTTTATAAATCATCATAACCTTATCAATTCGAAAGAAAAATAACTTTACCATGCATTCGCCCATACTTATCAAATCCGATGGTTGATGTTCCACCTTGCTCCAGCTCGATGTCTCCACCGTCGATCCATGCATAATGCTTTATTTAAATCTTGTATTAACCTCCGGATAGATCCAACGATTGATCTATTATCGTGCTTTGACCCCAAATTTGACGATAATCGCGTAATATCATACAATTAACATGCTCGAGCCTTAATCTTTAAAATTTACGCGATAAAAGTGGTTTTTGATTAACCACTTTTGCCACGCGTCAATCAAGTAACTATATCGTGTTTTTTTCACAAAACCCACTTACCATTTTTTTGAAACGCGAAGACCACTTGTGGGTTTCAAAACATCCTTTCCTATTCATGCTTCACAGTTCCGTTCGCTCACTTGTTCAAGGTTCCGTTATTCATCTTCATGGTTCCCTCTTAAAATTTCTTCATAGTCTTATATGCCTATTCTGTGGCTTCATTCCCTTTGATTTTAATCGACCTTAATTCACTTATGATCCTCTGCTCTCAAATTTAATTCCTCCAAAAAATTTTCACTACGCATCTCTGCAATTGTAATATAGTTTCCTCTACGTCTTCACTCATGGTTTGGCCATCCCTTCTATTACGTCCATGACATCGTTACAGTTCCATTGTTCTACTTCATTTCAACTTAACTCTTCCACATATAAACCCTTTCATGATTTCATTGTTCTGCATTGATCCGCTTCACCCTTTGCTTCTAATTCCGATGTGCCATTAAATCAAATCCAGTGTGATTCCTTGGACCTTGATTCCTCGCCTTCTATTCAATGGAGCTCATGGTTGATCGATCCTTCCAGTGGTCGATACACCTCAATATATATATCTTGCAGATATGTATACAAACCTTGATGCTAACTCTGTGATTAATCACCAATTCCTCAACTATATACAGAATCATAAATTAAACCCCTTTACATAGAGTCTATATATGCATGATCCAATCAGTCAATAACACAGAGTTTCATATTTTCCATGGAAACTCAAGTATTATTCATACAAAATACGACCAAGAATATATGTAAATTCCACATAGAACTTAGAAACAATTTCCTCATCAATATATACAATTCAGATCAATTTCCTTTGCTTCCTCTGCTCCTTGTCTATCTTTGCTGCCTTTGCTGCCTCTGTTTCTTGTCTAATGATGCTCCTTGCTTCTCTTTTCCATCAATGACAATATTTCCAATAGTCTCCCCCTTTGGCATTGATGGCAATACACTTCCTTTTCTTACCTTTTAGAAGACCCTTTCTTCTGTTACTTGCTTTTCCTCCTCCTTTGACATCAATGGCAAAGGGTTGCACATTTCCTAGTGTGGTTTCCAAATCTTGTCCATAATACTCTGATCTTGAGGACCTGTTCCATGCACTTCTCACTTGCTCTGGTTCGTTTGTGACAATATTTGTTGACTAATCTCCCCCTGGAATGATGCTTTCTTTTCTGATCCCCCCCTGGAATGATGATTTCTTTTAATGTCAGAGAGTAACATCTGCAGACACTACCCCTTGTTTGTCTCTTAGATATTCGAATGGCTCTTTAGAAAGAGGTTTTGTGAATATTTCTACTATTTGTTCCTTTGTTGGTACATATTCCAACTTCACTAATTTCTGTGCTACTTGTTCTCTGAGGAAATGGTACTTAATTGGGATGTGTTTTGTTTTTGAATGAAATACATGATTTTTTGATATACTTATTGCACTTGTATTGTCACATTTGATTGAAATGGGATCATCTATGCTTACCTTCATGTCTTGGAGAGTTTTTTTCATCCACATTACTTGTGTACAACATGATACTGCTGCTATGTATTCTGCTTCTGTTGTAGATAGAGAGATAGAAGTTTGCTTCTTGCTTAGCCATGAAACCAAAAATTTTCCCAAATAAAAGGCACCTCCACTTGTGCTTTTCCTGTCATCCATGCAGTCGGCCCAATCTGAATCTGCATATGCTGTCAAAGTGAAGCTTTTGATTTTTGGATACCATAGCCCATAATGTGCAGTTCCTTGTAGATATCTGAATATTCTCTTGATTGCTAGTAGGTGATTTTGTTTTGGTGCTGCTTGATATCTTGCCACAAGTCCTATTGCTAATAAAATGTCTGTTCTAGAGGCAGTTAGGTACAACAGACTTCCTACCATGGATATGTAAAGTCTTTGATCTATATCTGCAGATCCATCATTAGCAAATAGCTTGTTTCCAGTGATCATGGGAGTTGACACAGGTTTGTAGTCTTCCATTTGAAACCTTTTCAACATCTCTCTTAAGTATTTTTCTTGTGAGATGAATGTTCCTGTGTTCTTTTGTTGAATTTGAAGTCCTAAATAGAAGGTGAGCTCTCCAATCATAGACATCTCAAATTTTGATTTCATTTCTTCAGAAAATTCTTTTTTTAACTTCTCTTTGTTTCTACCAAACATGATGTCATCTACATATACTACTACAATCAGGAGTTCATTTTCATTAGCCTTTATGTAGCCTGAGTTTTTGTCTTTACTCCTCCTTTCTTAAAGCCTTGTTTTTGTAAAATACCATCAAAACCTGAATACATACACAGAGACATTTGCTTTCTTTTCAAATTATTTCTTCGTTGCACATGACCATTATTTCCCTTGTTAAAGGAGAATCCTTGGACTGTTATGAACTTATTCTCTAACTTTCATTGAAGGAAGACTTCTTGCATGTCAACACAATCCCATTAAAGGTAGTGGTAGCATTGAGGCGTCTCGAAAAAGGTAAACACCATTAAAAACACAGGGCAAATGCTTTATCATAATCGAGACCTTCAATTTGTGAATATCCCTTGCATACAGAGTACGGCTTTGTTACGATTACCTTGTGATGCATTCATTGTTCTTGAATATCCATTTTGTGCCAATGACATTTTATGGTTGGGTCTTGGAATTAATTGGAGTGTTAGGGATAATTAATTGCTTGATTGGTAAGACTACCATTACTTATGACTCTTGTGTTTCAACCAAATTTGGGATTCTAGGATCTAGCCCTGCTGAATCCAGAGAGGGATCTCTCCAATAAGTGCAAAGATGGATTTGTCTTTGAAGTTTGGGGTAATAATATTAGGCTAGTAATGAAGGCCAAGGGTTTGTTTTTGTTTTTGGATGGTTGAGCATGATTTTTACTTGAGGGGAAAGTTCTAAGTGCAAAAATTTTCAAAGGTGAGAAGTTGCAAGCAAATAGAACAACTTAGGCTAAAAGATAGATATAATGCTGGTTTTTAGTCCATTGGGCTATGGAGTCATACCTGGGCTTTAATTGAGCAACAACATCAAGAGTGATCCAAGGGGAAAGTCATATATACCACAAGATTATTGAGATTAAAATGATGGAATGGAAACAATAAAGTGTTGGAGGGGTGGAAACTGATAATAATTTCCCAGAGGATTTATAGTCAGTCCAAACAAGAAAAGCCTCTTAAGTAACTATTTAAAACCAACCAAGTGTAGGGCTAACCATTGACTTCTTGGGCAAGTTCGTATTAAAGCATCTTAATTGACAAACAATCTGGTAATCCACATAATTATCTTCAGAAAGTATGAAAACATATAAGAGAAACAAAATGTAACTTTAAGATCAGATAAAGTACTTTTAAACCTAGTCTGCTTTCAGTCACCACCAAGGGAAACTTTCAGACTCTGCTTTTGGAGAAAAAACTAGGACCAGGGCACACCATATCTTCCATAGTCATCTTTAATAAGCATAATAAGGAAAATAACTTTCAAGAACAATGTTTTTAAGGAAAACAGTAGGACGAGGGAACTCCAACATTCCTAACGGCTTAACTGTATTAAATCATTCTTAAATAAACTAATTTGAGGAAAACATTAAGACAAAGATTTTTAGTCAGAGAAGGTTACTGATATACAGTAGGTCCTAACTCTATAATTGCTGTTCTTTATCAGAGAAAAGTGAACAATATGACATACATAGAAGGAAAACAATAACAAAGAAAGAAACACTTCACCAGTAATATAGACCACATCCCAAGAAACAACTTTTATATTGATGTCAAACCAGTTACAGTCTTCAAGTCCAATGTTTCAGTTCAAAAATCATCTTCACTACTTAGCCTAACTAATATATCACAAGCAGAGCTCCAAGGGCCAGTGAACACTATTTACAATCGGAAGTTTGAGCTCAAATGTATTTCAAAGTTCTGCAACCAACAGTTTCTCATCTTCTACAGAAGTATTTATAGAAGAATGAGGAGGTGAGATCTGATAAAAGATCTCAATTACAATTAATACAGAGTTAATGGTTTCTTGGCCTTTGAGGGGCTCAATGAATAAACTTACATATGTGTACTCTGTATTAAATTCTCTACATAAAGATTAAGCTCGGTGGGAGCTTTTGTTGACCTTTGAGGCTCTGTGTAATGTTGAAGTAACTCTGCTGATATTTTGTCATTAAGTTTCCTTGCAAAAGTAACTTTCCGGCTGTGCTGAGGTGAAAATATTCATTAGATCAATAACTTCGGCCCCTGATTGAGTACTTTGAGGAACAGGTGGCACTATGGTAGCTGAGGAATCAATTTTCCCCAGATGGTGGCGGTGGAGGCATTCCTGCTTGATAAAACACTTTAGGTTTTCTGTAAACTGTGTTTTATTTCGGAGATTAGGCTTTTGATAATCATTCTTAGTCGTAATCCCCGTAAGCCTGTCTTTAATCTTCTACTCTGATACATTATGGTCTTCGACACTGATACTCTTTGACCGTGCCCCTTTCATGGTGTTTTTTTTGGTGTGCAGGGCTGTGCAGGGTTCATAAGGTGTTAATGGCTCATGAATCATTGATAAACGTGAATTTTAAACCCTGTCCGTGATTTCCTGTGGTGAATCGAAGGCGGGAGGGTCATCACCCTCAACCTTCGTAATTTCTTCAGTGTAGCGGAAAAATACGTTGAAACCCTACAAAATACGAAAAACTATTATAAAATCCTACTTTTATAGGTTAACTGCATTGGAAGGCGTGTGAAGACAGCGGGGTCATTGGATGGCATCATCCAACGGTCAGGATTGATCGGGAGAGATCGTAGAACGGGCGAAAGAAAGATTAAATCCGAGCCGTCGATCGTGCAGAGATCGACGGTCGAGATTGAATGAGGAGGCAAAGGAGGAGGATGAATTTGAGCCGTCGATCGTGCAGAGATCGACGGTCGGGAGCGGAGGTGGAAAGTCAAACGGAGAGAATCTGGGCGATGAATTTTGAACCGTCGATCTGCAGATCAAATCGACGACGGAGATGCCATTGCCACTATACGATAGCCCGGTTATCGTATGTGTATCTTGGTTAACCATCGGACAGCTTCGGTAAGCGATCACTGTTGGATGAGTGGGCCCAGATCAGACGGCGCATAGCAATATCGCTGGGTGTCCTGGTCCGAACGATAATGCGTGATGGACTGCGATTATGCGCGATGGACGACGGTTTTGAAAAAGGTACAGGGGACATGTGTCAACTGTTGTATGGAATCGCTGGCCATCAGGAAAAAACCACCCTTGCCCCAAAGGCGGTGCGATGAATACCACGCGGTTTTGGGCAATCGGCTTATGGGCGGTGGGGACCACGGGGAGATAGACTCCACACCGTCGATATACATAACAGATTGATGATGGAGATTGCTCGAATTTCGGACCGGCGGAGAACTTTCAAAAAACCATAAAAACCCAAAGTTTAAATATAACATAAGGTTTTAATGTTTTGGACAGGATATATAACAAGGTCCATCGCATATCGCAGGTTCGGACATGGGCTTTCAATCTACCCATTGCATTTTCTACGATTTGCGATCTGCGATCGCTCTTTTCAATCAACCCATTGATATTAATACGTGACTTTGGTTTTTAGACCAAAACATTGGAAAAGTGGGTTTTGGGTTTTTACAAAGAAAAAGATCGATCGGGTTTGAAATATTTACAAGGTTTAAGTACGGAGGGCGGGCCCATGGTATATACATATAAAATAATGAGGCTATCGGGGGTTTTTCAATATAAAGGCTGATCGCATCGCAAGTTTGGGAATATGGCACAAAGACTCGCGCTCTTGGGTTTGTGCGATGCGAAAAGTGCTGTGATGGGTTTAGCACTTGGTTCCCGGGTGGAGGCATGTGGGTGGAGTGGTTCAGAAGCTTAGCCAAAAGGGGCTAAAGCTTGGGTATAAAATATGAATTTTTATTGATTTTTCAACGTTTTCAAAAGGTTTCAAGGGTTTCGGTATAGTTAAAAAAAGTGGGTTTTTAACTATGGGAAAGTGATTTTCATAAATGGAAGAAGAGGATTTATGAAAACAAGGGAGTTTTTATGGAGAAAAAAGGGGAGCAAATGAAGGTTTGAGAAGGGGGAAAAAGAAGGTCTTTCAGCAGTCTTTCACTTGGAATCAGCAGAATTTCTAAATGTAAAATGAGAATATCAGTGAAGTTTTGGACAGAGGAAAAAAGGCAAGAGGCCTTCAAGAGTCTTCAAGAGCCAATAATTTTTAGCAATGAAATTTGTTCCTTGAAGGCTCAAACAATCTTAGCCACCTTTTGGTATAAAAAATATTTATAGGTGGCTAACACCAGGTATTATTCTTCTCAATTTGGTCCAGTTCCTCATTCATAGCATTTACCCAGTTTTTGTCTTTGCTGGCTTCTTCAAACTTCTTTGGCTCTATTTGAGATAGCATGGCTAGGTATACTTCTTCTTTCTATTCAGCTAGCTGTCTTCTAGTCTGGACTCCCACAGTTTTGTCCCCAATAATTTGATCCTCTGGATGATTCTTTTGAGTGTGTCTTAAGGGACCTTTTGAGTTTAATTCAGTATCTTCTGTTGTCTTGCTCAGTTCATCATTATCTTGGTTCTCTTCTTCATGATCTTCTAGAGGATTGCTGCATTTTGTACTTCTTGTTCTGTTTGGTAGATCTTCATCAAATCTTACATCAATGCTTTCCACAATTTTGTGTAGTGTTTTTTTGTAGCACCTGTAACCCTTAATCTTGGATGCATATCCTAAAAATATTCCTTCATCAGCTCTTGCATCAAACTTTCCCAGGTTTTAATCATTATTTTTTATGAAAAACTTGCTTCCAAAGACTCTAAAGTGCTTCATTGATGCTGGTTTACCATGCCATAGTTCATAAGGAGTCTTGTCACAGTTTGGTCTTAAATGAGCTTTGTTAAGAATGTGAACAACTGTGTGTACTGCTTCTGCCCAGAAGGTTTGGGGAATGTTACTTTCTTGCATCATTGCTCTAGAAATCTGTTGTACTGACCTGCTTTGTCTCTTTGCCACTCCATTCTGTTGAGGTGTACCTACAATTGTAAATTGTTGTTTTATCCCATGCTCATTGCATAGGTCTGCAAAATCATAGTCTGTGAATTCACCTCCTCTATCTGATCTGATGCACTTTAGCTTGCATCCTGTTTGATTTTCTGCCAATGCCTTGAATATCTTGAATGTATGAAGTGCTTCAGATTTATATTTGAGAAATGCTACCCATGTCATTATGGAAAAATCATCTATTATCAGCATGAAATAATATTCTCCACTTGGTGCTTTAGTTCTTGAAGGTCCACACAGGTCCATGTGAACAAGGTAAAGAAGTCTACTTATAGATAGTTTCTCTTTGGTCTTGAAAGATGTGCGGATTTGCTTGCCTAGATGGCAGGATTTACATATGGTATTTGAAGGCTTATTTATGACTAGCATATCTCTGACTGCATTCTTCTTGCTTAGACTTATGATGTGGTCAAAGTTTAGGTGTCCCAATCTTCTATGCCATAACCATGATTCCTCTAGTTTTCTAAGGTGGCATGCTTCATTCTCTTCTTTCACTATGTAGACATTATTTTCTATTTGAATACCTTTGATCAAGGTCTTTCCTGTGGTGCTTGATCTTACTTCACAGTCTTGTGCTCTAAAAAGAAATTCACAGCCTTTATCACACACTTGACTGACACTAAGCAGATTTGCTTTCAGCCCATCCACAAATAGTACATCTTGGGCCTTTCCTCTTCCATTATCCAGACTGACTGAGCCTTTTCCTTTGATTTTCCCTGCTTTATCATTGCTGAAAGTTACATTCCCAGATTTCTTTTCATCAAAGGTTATAAACTTGCTTCTATCTCCAGTCATATGATTTGAGCATCCATTGTCCAAATACCATTGGCTTTTCTGATCTTGGGCTATTAGAGCCAGGTCACACTTATTCAACTTCTTTTTCCACTGCAGGCAGCTGTTTTTTTGGCACCTTTTTTGAGAAGATGGACCACATTCTTTTTGAGGACATTGGGAAGAAATATGTTCGATTTTATGGCATACACAACATTTGATCATATTTTTAGCATAATTATGAGTATGAGTGAAATCTCCATAATTCATAAATCTCCTTGAGGTTTTGAACATCAGTATTTGTCCATATGTTCTGCACTCCTTGGCTTTATGGCCAAATTCCTTACAGTAAAGACAATACCCATAAAAACAACTAGCGTACTTGATGAAGGGTTGTCTTCTCCATTTGTTTTCTTGAGGTAGTCTTTTCACTCTTTTCATCCTTAGCTGGTTGGAATTGATTCTCCTTTTATGACAATATGCAAAAATATGTCCCAGTTTTTGGCAGTCATAACAAGTGACCATTTTCATAGGGGGGAAGAATCTCCTTGGATAGCTTCCAAATTTTATATATTCATGAGTATATGAGCCTCTTTCAGTTGATTGTTTATTTATTTCATTCTTTGTCATTTGAGGTTCCTTCATGTTCCTGTTTACTTCATTGCAGGCTTCTACTTCTGTAGGAACCTTCTGAGCTGCTTCATTATCCTTGACAACTTTTACAAAAATGATATTTCTGTTATCTGTTTCTTTGACTTTACAGGTTTCTCCTTCATAGCCTATCCCAGTTTTTATTACAGGAGATCTTTGAGCATCTAGTATGTTATTCAACTTCTTAGAGTTTGTCATTTGAGAAGTGTTTATTGACAATTTCCTTTGGGTGTTTTCTAATTTCTTTCTCAAGCATACTAATTCTTCTTCCAATTTCTATTGCTTCTAAATTTTATCCTCAATTTGCTTAAGTAAAGTGTCTTTTATGTTCTTGGCTTCTTCAAGTTCTACTTTCAAATGAATGAGATATTTTGAATTTTGTTTTTCTCTTACATATTTGAGGAGAATGTTTTTTTGTTTTCTGCACTTTAGTTTAAGTCTATCTATTTCCTCCAGGGCACTTCTTAGCCCCCCCTCAAGATCAACTTCACCTTCTTCCTCATCTTCTAGAAGGAATTATTCAAGCTCTTCTTTGGCCATCAATACAAATTCAGAGGTTCCTTCTTCATTTGAGGTTTCATCTGAGTTTTCAGATGCACTGCTATCTTGCTGAGCATAAAATGATTTTCTCCTGTATCTTTTCCCTTTATGCTAGTTCTTTGACATGGTTTTTTCTGACTCTTGAGTCTGATTCTTTGTCTTCTTATGAGGACAATTAGAAGCATAGTGTCCAACTCTTCCACAGTTAAAGCATTTAAATGGAAGTTTACCTTTATACTTTCCTGAGACTTTATCTAATCTTTTGATAAATTTGGCCTCTTCTTCATTAGAGCAGGAGCATGTATCTTCTTTTTCTTCTTTGTTCTTCTCTGTCTTAAAGGCTTCCTCCCTCACATTTGACTTCCTCTATGGCAGTCTCATCTCATAGGCTGTTAAGTTTCCAAGTAATTGGTTCATGGTCAAAGTTTCCCAATCAACTGTTTCTTCTATGGTAGAAACCTTGGGGTTAAAGTTGGATGGTAAAGATCTTAGAATCTTTTGAAAAATTACACATTATTTTATGGTTTCTCCTAGAGCTTTCATGTTATTCACAATTTATGCAACCCTTAAAAAGAATCTGGCAATGTCTTCATCATCATTCATTTTTTTATTTTCAAACTGAGCTCTATAGACTTGAAGTTTGGCTATCTTCACCTTTTTGTCTCCCTCATGGATGTTTTCTAGTGTATCCCATATTTCTTTGGCAGTCTTGTTGTGCATTACTTTGATAAATTTTGCCTCACACAATCCACTTAAAAGTGCATTCATGGCTTTTGCATTAGCTACAAAGTCTTGTTTGGAATCTTTCTCTGATTCAGACTCCTTTGGGGCATATCCCAATTCCAAAGCAGCCCAAACTTCTATTCCTAAATACATTATGTATGTCCTCATTCTTATTTTCCAGAAGGCATAATTTGTACCGGTGAACAAAGGGGCTTCATTAGTTGAGCATCCTTCTAGACTAGCCATCCTGGGGACCTAGGATCTCCTTCCAATTGTTAAACTGAAACAGAAGGAACCTGATCTGATACCAATTGTTGAATCCTTTGTTAAATTGAGAGGGGGGGAAAATCAGTTTAATGCATGCATAGTCTTGAAAACTTTCATTTACACTTATTTACATATTCATTTCATGATTAACTTAATGTACAATGAAACCACAATCTTAATTAGTGAGCAACAGGTATTAAGCAGATTAAATGTAGAGTATCAACACATAATCATCATGTACATAGACACCAGATATAAGTGGAAACCCATAAGGGAGAAAACCACATCTTATTATTGTTGTGATGCAAAGGCAAGCTCCAACTCCCTCTCACCACTGATTTCTATAGGCTCCAATCTACAGGAGGCTCCTACCTCAATACTGCAAGCTAAAACTTGCAAGGAAGCTCCAACTCCCATCTATTTTCTGCAGGCTACAACCTACAGGAGGCTCCTACCTCAGCCAACTACAACTAACATATATCAAGCTACAACTTGATATGGAAGCACCAACTTCCTCAATCTTTCATAAAAGAAAACCATGCTGATTTACCTGGATATCAGCTCTGTTCTGTTCCTTCTTCATTGCTGTCCACCAACCTTTTAAATCTGTCTTATATCATCTCTGAATCTTCACATCTTCTCTATCTTCTCCTCCTTATTCTTACCCTCTCTGCTTCATTTCTCATTTTCTAACCTCTTTTTGCATATCTATGTGATATCATTTATAAAGTTCACCTCTTGACTATTTGTATTCCACAGGGATTTCGAAGTGAATAGCCATGACTCTTTAACTTCCACCTTCTCATTTCTTTCCTAGCATATTCAGAAAAATATAACAATATGTATACATTTCAATATTACAGTGGGAAATTTATTTTCCTCCAGAGACTTGCCTTTGCATCACAAACAATATAAAATCAATTAAAACATTTACATTTACATTTGCATTTGATATATCTCATTCAAACCTTTCAGTTCTTTGCTCACTGTGTGCTTGTCTTTTCTGTT
This sequence comes from Pinus albicaulis, assembly GCA_034641835.2. Classification (NCBI taxonomy): domain Eukaryota; kingdom Viridiplantae; phylum Streptophyta; class Pinopsida; order Pinales; family Pinaceae; genus Pinus; species Pinus albicaulis. The sequence goes on from JAXQQM020063078.1 coordinate 47,101, forward strand.
GCTGTAGTGTAACAAACCCACATTTTCATTCTTGTGCATTTCAAATTCAGATTCTACAAATCTGAATACCTTCACAGCACACCTCTTCAAATATGCAATCTCTGTTCACTGCAATAGTGTATCTGCTGCATATATAACTGCTTTACAAGTTTAGCCCCAAATAAGTTTAAAGTCTCCTGCATATAAAAATGCATGCAAATTATTGAATATATAAACCTCGCCTTTGCCTCATGGGTTTTAAACCATCATTAGAGCTTTAAACAAAACTCAATATATCATAAGCCCAAAGCTTATCTTTTGCATATAACAATAATACGCCCAACATACAATTTCATTTATACATGGTTCGGCTTTATCATCAACCATAATATATATATATATATATATATATATATATATATATATATATATATATATATATATATATATATATACTCCCAATCAAATGTTAAGAAGCATTCAATAAACCTTGGAATTTATATGAAGACCCAATATACATTAAGATTTGTTTGGGTCCCACAACTTTTTTCACCCTTTGACTTCGTCACAACTCAATATTATAACAATAATCACAACTTACCATTTACATATATGCTTACGGCCTTATTGTTACACAACCAACATAATATTTAATCATATATAATGTCTTCAATCCAATGTTATGAAACCTTTATAACAAACATTGACCATTGCCCACACCATCAAATGTCACCAGTACTTATATTAATTGGAATCCTCGGGCCCACATCATATATTAACTCACACATAATCAACGCTCCAATGTGCCCACCATCCATCAATACGCCTTGCCATATTAACTCTCTAACCTTGGGTTTAAACCCTAAATAAAACAACTTTATAGGCGGAAGCATATCCTTTCTTCAATCTGAAGTTTAAACCATATGCCAGAGACCCCTTTTATAACTTATCGGATAAATATTCGATATTGCATAAAATGTATATGCGCACCCAACTTTGCAAGTAAATCCAAAGGGTAGCCTATATATCCGTAATGGTTCATATTTTATCAATCATCATAACCTTATCAATTCGAAAGAAAAATAACATTACCATACATTCACCCATACTTATCAAATCCGATGGTTGATGTTCTACCTCGCTCCAGCTCGACGTCTCCACCGTCGATCCACACCTTAATGATTTATTTAAATCTTTTATTAACCTCCAGATAGATCCAACGGTTGATCTATTATCGCGCTTCGACCCCAAATCCGACGGTAATCACGTAATATCGTGCAATTAACATGCCCAAGCCTTAATCTTCAAAATTTTAGCGATAAAAGTGGTTTTCAATTAACCACTTTTGGCATGCGTCAATCAAGTAACTATATCGCGTTTTTTTCACAAAACCCACTTACCATTTTTTTGAAACGCGAAGACCACTTGTGGGTTTCAAAACAACCTTTCTTGTTCATGCTTCATGGTTCCATTCGCTCACTTTTTCAAGGTTCCATTCTTCATCTTCATGGTTCCCTCTTAAAATTTCTCCACAGTCTTATATGCCTATCTTGCGGCTTCATTCCCTTTGCTTTTAATCGCCTTCGTTTACTTATGCTCCTCTGCTCTCAAATTTAATTCCGCTTCAAACCTTCCACTACGCATCTCTGCAATTGTATTATAGTTTCCTCTGTGTCTTCACTCATGGTTCCGCCATCCCTTCTATTACGTCCGTGCCATCGTTACAGTTCCATTGTTCTACTTCATTTCAACTTAATTCTTCCACATATAAACCCTTTCGCAATTTCATTGTTCTGCATTGATCCGCTTCACCCTTTGCTTCTAATTCTGATGTGCCATTAAATCAAATCCAGTGTGATTATTTGGACCTTGATTCCTCGCCTTCTATTCAATGGAGCTCATGGTTGATCTATCCTTCTAGTGGTTGATACACCTTGATATATATATCTTGTAGATATGTATACAACCCTTGATGCTAACTCTGCGATTAATCACCAATTCCTCAACTATATACAAAATCACAAATTAAACCCCTTTACACAGAGTCTATATATGCATGATCCAATCAGTCAATAACACAGAGTTTCATATTTCCCATAGAAAATCAAGTATTCTTCATACAAAATTAGACCAAGAATATATGTAAATTCCACACAGAACTTAGAAACAATTTACTCATCAATATATACAAATAAGATCAATTTCCTTTGCTTCCTCTGCTCCTTGTCTGTCTTTGCTGCCTTTTCTGCCTCTGTTTCTTGTCTAATGATGCTCCTTGCTTCTCTTTGCCATCAATGAAAATATTTTCAACAGTCTCCCCCTTTGGCATTGATGGCAATACACTTCCTCTGCTTGCCTTTTAGAAGACCCTTTCTTCTGTTACTTTCTTTTCCTCCCCCTTTGACATCAATGGAAAAGGGTTGCACATTTCCTAGTGTGGTTTCCAAATATTGTCCATAATACTCTGATCTCGAGGACCTGTTCCATGCATTTCTCACTTGCTCTGGTTCTTTTGTGACAATATTTGTTGACTGATCTCCCCCTGGAATGATGCTTTATTTTCTGATCTCCCCCTGGAATTATGCTTTCTTTTCATGTCAGAGAGTAACATCTACAGACACTACCCCTAGTTTGTCTCTTAGATATTCGAATGGCTCTTTAGCAAGAGGTTTTGTGAATATGTCTGCTGTTTGTTCCTTTGTTGGTACATATTCAAACTTCACTACTTTCTGTGCTACTTGTTCTCTGAGGAAATGATACTTAATGTTGTGTAACCAGCTCCAAAGAGAGAAGAAAAGAGATATTCACGCCTTAGAAATGAGCCACTTCGAGGGGGCAACCTCCAATACATTACATGAATGAACAATTCTTGGATGATACAAATGAACAAAACCTCCTTCTATATATAGGAGTCCATGGGGCCATAATATAATCCTAGTGGGGCCACAATGTAATCCTAGACGACCTAACAATAATAATGTAAGGGCACAATAATAACAATATGGGGGTTACAGGGGTACAATAATAACAATAAGGGGGGTTACACTAACATAATAAGGGGCTACACTATTAATATAGGGGCTTAACATGCCCCTCTCCTTCAAACAAGTGTTGTCCTCAACGCTTGAGTAGCTCTGGGTGCTTCTGTATAAAATTATCATCCTCCCATGTAAAATCTTCAGTGGGTAAGTTCTTCCACTTGATGAGATACTCTGAAATTGATCGATTCCGTAGCTGTCGAGTTCTTGTTTCCATGACCGCTTCAGGTTCCAATATGATTTTCCTTCCTCATCAAGTTCTGGCAATATTGTTTGAACTGGAAGATTTTCACCTATAACCTTCTTTAAGCATGAAACATGGAAAACTGGATGTACTCGCGAAGAAGCAGGAAGCTCCAATTTGTATGCCATAGTACCAATCTTTTGCAACACCTTGTAAGGACCATAGTACTTTGGCGATAATTTATTCTCCTTCTTAGCTTGCTTGAGGGACATTTGTTTATATGGTTGTAGCCGTAAAAATACCCAATCTCCTACATCAAAACTTCTCTCGCTGCGATGTTGATCTGCCTATTGTTTCATTAGATTTTGTGCCAAATTCAGGTTATCCTTTAAGAGTTGGAGAACTTCTTGCTGATGCTCGACGTGATCTTCCACTGCTTGAACCTTCGAATTTTCCCTTAAAGATGATGTGATCGATGGTGGATGATATCCATAAAGTGCCATAAATGGGGTCATTTTTGCTGCGGTATGGAAGGAAGTGTTATACCACCATTCAGCGAGAGGTAACCACTTGACCCATTGTGTTTTTTTATCAGATACAAAACAACGAAGATATCCTTCCAAACATTTATTTACTATCTCAGTTTGACCATCAGATTGGGGATGATAAGATGAGCTATGAGCTAATTGAGTACCCAAACAAGAAAATAACTCCGTCCAAAAATTTCCAGTAAAAATGGGATCTCTGTCGCTCACAATAACCCTTGGGCTTCCATGTAGCTTTTGAATTCTGTCCATAAATGTAGTAGCAACTGTACTTGCTTTAAATGGATGAGATAATGCACAAAAGTGTACATACTTGGTAAATCTATCAACTACCACCATGATGACACTCTTTCCTTCGGACTTAGGTAAACCTGTGATAAAATCCATTGAAATCTCCTCCCAACGTTGACTTGGAATGGATAAAGGTTGTAGAAGTCCCGGTGTCTTAATTGTTTCCACTTTATTCTGCTGGCAAACCAAACATTCCGCCACAAACTTTTGAATATCAGATTTAAGGCCATCCCAAAAAAATTCTTTCTTCACCTGTGGTAAGTTTTTAAAAATCCTGAGTGTCCTCCTAAAGGAGAAGTGTGCAATTCCAGAAGAATCTTTTGTTTTAGTTGGGAATTCTTGCAAAGATATAAACGATCTTTGTACCATAAGGAATCATTTTTCCAACTAAATGTATCAGATGTACTAGGATCTTGCTGCAACTTTTGAATGAGTGTCCATACATCTTTGTCCTTCTTCCATTCATCTCTTGCTTAGGTTATCCAATCTGGTTGGATAATAGAAATGGCACAAAGCAATGCTTCCACCTCTTCATTCTTTCTTGAGAGTGCATCTGCAACAACATTAAGCTTTCCTTTTTTGTAGATTATTTCAAAGTCATAACCCAACATCTTTGTGACCCATTTTTGCTGCTCTTCTGAAGATAGTCTTTGTTCCAAAAAGTGTTTGAGACTATCATGATCAGTTTTTACCTTGAAGTGTCTTCCCATTAGGTAAGTTCACCATTTCTTTAGTGCATGTAGTATTGCTAACATTTCCTTCTCATAAATAGGTTTCTGTAAATACTTTCCTTTGATTGGACGACTTTCCAAAGCAATGGGTCTTCCTTCCTGCATTAAAACTGCACCAATTCCATTTCCTGAGGCATCACATTCCACAATAAAGGTTTTTGTGAAGTCTGGCGTAGCTAAGACCGGTGCTAGGCACATTGCCTCTTTAAGATATTCAAAGGCCTTAGTTGCTTCAGGAGTCCATGAAAATGCATCTTTCTTCAATAATGTTGTTAGAGGTGCTGCTATTCTTCCATAATTCTTAAGAAACTTGCGATAATAGCCTGTTAACCCGAGAAATCCTCGCAACTGCTTTATTGTCTTAAGGACTTTCCATTCCTTAATGGCTTTAATTTTGTTAGGGTCTACTTTAACACCCTCGATAGAAATGGCACAAAGCAATGCTTCCACCTCTTCATTCTTTCTTGAGAGTGCATCTGCAACAACATTAAGCTTTCCTTTTTTGTAGATTATTTCAAAGTCATAACCCAACATCTTTGTGACCCATTTTTGCTGCTCTTCCGAAGATAGTCTTTGTTCCAAAAAGTGTTTAAGACTATCATGATCAGTTTTTACCTTGAAGTGTCTTCCCATTAGGTAAGTTCGCCATTTCTTTAGTGCATGCGGTATTGCTAACATTTCCTTCTCATAAATAGGTTTCTGTAAATACTTTCCTTTGATTGGACGACTTTCAAAAGCAATGGGTCTTCCTTCCTGCATTAAAACTGCACCAATTCCATTTCCTGAGGCATCACATTCCACAATAAAGGTTTTTGTGAAGTCTGGCGTAACTAAGACCGGTGCTAGGCACATTTCCTCTTTAAGATGTTCAAAGGCCTTAGTTGCTTCAGGAGTCCATGAAAATGCATCTTTCTTCAATAATGTTGTTAGAGGTGCTGCTATTCTCCCATATTTCTTAACAAACTTGCGATAATACCCTGTTAACCCGAAAAATCCTCGCAACTGCTTTATGGTCGTGGGGACTTTCCATTCCTTAATGGCTTTAATTTTGTTAGGGTCTACTTTAACACCCTCGCGAGATATAATATGACCCAGATATTCCACCTCTTGTACTCCAAAGAAACATTTGGATGTTTTTGCATATAATTGTTTCTCCTGCAATAGTTTGAGCACCCTGTCAACATGTTGAACATGATCCTTCCAAGACCTGCTATAGATTAGTATATCATCAAAAAATGCTAGCACAAATTTTCTAAGGAAGGGTTTGAAAATGGAATTCATCAACCCTTGAAATGTAGAAGGTGCATTGGTAAGGCCAAAAGGCATGACCAAAAATTCATAATGACCCTCATGAGTTCGAAATCTTGTTTTTGGAATATCTTCAGTCTTCATTCTAATTTGATGATATCCTGAACGAAGATCCAACTTGGTAAAATAAATTGCTCCATGTAATTCATCCAATAATTCATCAATCACAGGAATGGGAATTTTATCTTTAATGGTGAGCTTATTGAGCTCCCTATAATCCGGACACATTCGCCATGATCCATCCTTCTTGTGTACCAATACTACAGGAGCAGAGAAAGAACTTTGACTGGGTTGAATTATACCCGCCTTTAACATTTCTGCAATCATACGTTCAATTTCGCTCTTTTGGAAGTAAGGATATCTATAAGGCCTGATGTTTGGAGGAACACTTCCCGGAATCAAATGAATAGCATGATCATGATCACGAATAGGTGGGAGTCCTTTGGGAGTTTCAAACACCTTGGAATGATTGTCCAAGACTTATTGGAGATCTGCAGAAATAGATGATTTTGATGTTGGAACTTCTAGTGAGCATAATTGTGCAATTACGCCTCGTTGTTATTTCTTTAGAAGCTTTGTCATGACATTAGAGCTTATTATCTTTCCCCGCTTCCCTTCAATACCCCGTAATTCGACTTCCTTTCCTTCTGAAAAAAATTTCAAGAAAAGTTCTTGAAAATTAAAAGCTACCGTCCCCAAAGATTGTAACCATTGTACTCCTAGTACAACATCGGCACCTCCCATAGGAATGGAAAGCATTGGAATATTCAATACATATTCCCCCATGGTTAGCTTGATATTATGGCATTTTCGAGAGCAATTTATAGTTCCTCCATTTGCAACCATCACTTGACATTCTGGTGCTGGGTATAGGAAACAATTTAATTCCTTGGCTACCTTACAATGAATAAAATTATGGGTGCTACCTGAATCAATCAACACTATTACCTTTTTCTTCTTGATTTTTCCTTCTATCTTGAGAGTTTGAGGAGTGGTAATTCCTGCCAGTGCATTACACGATATGGTGGGATTCATTTCTTCCTCTTCTAGGGCTGGTTCCTGGTGTATATCCTCTTCTTGTTCATTTTCTTCTTCCTCTTCACAATCTATGTAAAATAATTTCTTCTCAGCACACTTATGACCTTTAGTGTATTTTCTATCACAACTGTAGCAAATCCCTTTTGCTCTTTTTTCTTCCAATTGTTGTGGTGTCAACCTTGTAGGCTGTGGGAATCTAGGTGTAGCAACACT